>JASDQU010100018.1:254051-264236 GCA_032191745.1 Picea mariana | reverse complement strand
ATCTTCGGAAAGATGGACTCATCCACCCCTTGAAAGATAAGCCATAAGGCTTTTGCATTTTTCTTGACCACTTCTGTGTAAGTGCGTCTCGCATCCCGATCCAATGCATCTCGATCTTCAGCTTTCAGCAAGGTAACTCCATCTTCGACAATCTCTAAGCATTCATGACAGCTCATAAAAAATTTCATCTTGGCTACCCAAGTGCTATGATTCGACCCGTTCAAAACAGGTGCTTGCATGAGAGCCTGAGTGCTCATGCTGGCCATTTTCTGCGCAAAGAAAATTATATACTGGCGGCAAAAAAAAATTACACAGAAAAAGAGATCTTACAGAGCTTGCTGAAAGACGTTTCGCAATTCGGCAAGCTGGACAGAGGCTGGATCTGCAGCCTGCTCTGATACCATGAAAAACAAATCTGCAAGNAGACGAATTTAACACAGAACCGAATTGCATAAGAAACACCACGCTTGATCTCATTATTGGAATGGATATTTAAAGGAAATTACATGCAACGGGTGCTTCGTAAATAACGAAGCAACTCACAGTCTATCTGTTGATGAAAACAAGAAAGCAAACTAATCTGCAGTTAACTAAACAATCACGCCAAAATCGCGGAGCTAATCGTGCGCAGAAAATCGCGCAACTTCAACTTATTCGTCTAACAGGTTTGAAGAGGACCCTCTTTGGGCATTCTTAGATAATTGGGGTTTCTCGATCCTAGGAATAGGAATGAGGGGTGTAACATTATATTTTAAGGATCCAAAAGAAGTTGAATTTTGAATTGTCTCCCGAGCATTTGGTTCCATGGGTAGGTTTGAAGGGGACCCTTTTTGGGCATTCTCAGATAATTGGGGTTTCTCGGTCTTAGGAATAGGAATAGGTTTATTTTAGACAGAATAGAAGGAAAATCACTCAATGGTTCTATTCCTTTGGTTTCTACATCTAAACACCAAGTTCCAAAATTCAAATTTTCAGAGGATTTTTGAAGGAGATTGTGAGGAGTTACCAATTATAAGAAGCATTCCTTATTCTTTCTATTTGCATCCAGACTAAGATACTTATGCTGGCCCATGTACAAAGGTTGAATTTCTACTTCCATAAGTGCATCTTGAAGACAACCAGTTGACATCTTATCCCCGAAATCCTCCTTCATACGTAAGTTTTAGATTGCTCCTGGCTGTTCCTCCTTCATATCTCTCAACTACTTTCTCTGAGCTCATATCTTCCTGTGACTTGGATGAATATATTTAGTTGTTAGATGCCCATAACTATGGCATAGCCCACGCTTGAAGTGCATACTTTCATAGTCGAAGATTAAATGAAATAAGGCTACACATCTTTTTATGTTTATAGTCTTCACCAATTCTTTACTAATCTCCAAACCCCAAGAATCCAAGTCGTTCAAAACCATCCTGAGCTGCATAAAGTCAAATCAACTTCAAAGTAGATGGTGAGCTGCATAAAGTCAAATCAACTTCAAAGTAGATGGTGAGGGCATTCAGTATTTCCTCAAACACTTCTGGGCATTCACGATTTTATCAAACACTTCTTAGAAAGACCCCTCGATGTTTGACCCAAATGGGGAGGAGGATATCCACTCGAGTAGATCGATCATCAAAGTTTTTCTGCCGTTTTCTGAACTCCACTTTCATCTTTTCTGAAGAAAATTTTCAGCTTCTCCTAATCATCAAGACCCAAATCATCCATCCTTTTAGTAGGATCATTGTTCGACGGGTGCAACCAATAGTGGGGTAGTAGTTGGATTTAATCCAAACCTTTAACAACTCACTGCTCATCCTTCTTCTACATAGTAAAAATGTTATGACAATAAATTCTGAATAATAATTCTACACAAACGAGCCAAAGTTTACTACTTTTGAGGGTCATTGCATTTCTTTCTATTTGGCGGGCCTCTGTAAACCCTGCTCACCACCGATTAACTTTTGAAAGCAGTGCATCCTGCATGTTTCAAATTACAGTTTAAGGAATCCCAATTAATGGCGTTTACCCTGTGGAGGTATATGGTGTGTATCCTTTCAAAGTAATTAGTTGGTTTCAGCCGTTTAGAGTAAACATTTCGACGGACAGCAGTAAGTTGTATACGTTAACAAACATCCTTGCTTTCCGATTTCCTCAGGTTTGAGTTGTTCTGGACTCCCTGGCTGCACTTAGTGTTACCTAGCAAGCCAAACGAAACGTGCCCCTTTCCCTTGGCCATGCGCGTTGCGCTCATGAAAGCAACAAAAATTTAATCATTAACTTACATACCTGTCCCTTATCGTGTTTAGCAGTCAGTTCCGTTTCAGGCAACCAAATGAAGTTTACATTATTATTTGATTTTATTTTTAATTTTTATAATTACGAAAGGCGTATATCTATTGAGAATGGGTAGAAATAATCACCTTTTAATCATAAATTTTGATCTTAGGGTTGGCAATTGAAGATGCTGGATGCTGGCATATTTACTAAATAAGATTAAAAATTTACTTGGTCATTGCCACATTTAATGATTAAAAAATAACAACAGAAATTATTATTACTGAGCGGATGGATATGGCACGTGAACATTTCAATTAACAGTGAAATTGGATGAGCGCCATCATTTTTTACCAGGACGGATGCTTATGGCCGCGTGGATTAAACCTCCCCTCAACGTTTCAACTTCATCACGGAGAGGCGGACGCAGTTTCTATTGAACCATAAATTACAGGGACACGGTGGCTGGGACACGATCATGGAGAGGCGGACGCAGTTTCTATGGTTTTAGTGACCATAGATTGCAGGGACACGGTGCCAAAGAACAGAGACCGTCGTTGAACGCCTATGTCAAGAGTCAAAGAACAGGCCAATGAATAATTTTGAATTTTTTTAAAAAATAATTGAAATATACAATTGAATTAAGTGTCATTTGAGAAAAACGTAAAGATAAAAATTATAAAAATGTTTTTTTTTTTTAATATTAATATCAATAAAATATAATATTTTTTTATGAAAAACGTAAAAATAAAAGATTATGATGACATTTGTTATTAGTGGGATTGAAAATATATTAATTTATATTTTTGAAATTTAGTTATAAATTTTTTTTTTTGAGGTCAATCTAAGTTTGGATTGGCGGAAACCTTTCGGCGTTCACCAGCCACGAGTTTGTGGCTGTGCTAGTTATTTCTCAATCAAAAATAAAATTATAGTGTAAACGTTCTACCTTTTGGGGTTTTCTTGTCACTTTTTCAGTTTGAATTTGTCCAAAATCTGGTGACGAATGGTTGGATCTACAGATTTGAATGGTTAATTTTGTATAATCAGAGTACCCCATGAGTTTTTAGCAAGCTCAATCCATTTATGTGTTCAGAAAGACAATTTAAACAACAGAAATTTTGTCCAAATTTACATCACAGGATTCAGGCCAATTCCTATAAAAAAAAAATTAAAAATAGAACATTTAACAAACACCAAAATTATATCTTCAATTCAGTGTCGTCATTAACTAATCAAAAGATAAAAATTAACTAATCAAAAGATACAAATATTGAAGTTCACAATAATTTTTAATAAAATTATTTAAAAAAATATCATCTAACATATCAATTAAAAAAAACTTTAAAATGTGGATAGAATTTGAATCAAAAGCAATGACTAAAAGTTATATTCCCTACTTAGCTGGACCGATTTTCTTTAAGCATAAAAAAAAACTCGAAACAAATTTAATTTTTATATCTATCTGGTGTTGTTTTCTTATATATTTATAACATAATAATTATTAAATTCCTAAAATTCATTGTTAATTCTTCTGGATAACAAATAAAGGTGTTTATAGTACAATTCCTATAACCTTTCAAAAGTAATTATGACTAACTATGAATGACAAGCGAACAATACACCACAGATATTGTTTACACTATGGCCTGTTCAACTATTTTATAATCTAAAAACACAGATCAAAAGAGCCAAAGTTTGAGCAAAATAGTAAGAGCTACATCATTCACGTCAATTGCTTTAGTAATTCTTCTTCCCAAAGCTATTTTTAAGCGAAATTTGTACGATATCTCTCCTCAATAATAACGGGACTCTGAGCAATTACTTGTTCATCCACCTAATGCCCTTCTTATAATTATTCTCAATATACATTTTGGGTGAAAATTCTGATATAACGCCCGGTAAATCCATTCCTGTGACTGCCCCTGATAATGTGTTAATTTGACTATAATTGCTGATACGTATAAAGTGCATTACAGCATTTAGAAATTTTCGATAGATTCAATCTACTTTTTTCAGCGCTATCTATTTTGCACAGTAAAATGTTCAATCCCGTGAATCTTTGGTTTTAGAATTTGAGGAATGTGTGATAAAGTGATTAAGGAAGTGAAATTAACAAAAGAGTTATTGTTCAAGATATGTCGATTTCCGTAAAAGTTGCTACTAGAGAGATGGAATATCATTTTTCTAGCTGCTAAACACTGCCTAAGTTCTTACAATCGCTCTTGATTACACTTAATATATATATATATATATATATATATATATATATATATATATATATAGATATATATAATCAAAGTGCGTAGGTTGCAAGCACGTGTATTGGATGGTAAAGCACTGTATTTGAAATGATAAAATTACCTTCCTTTATGGCTGAAGTTCATGACAATCACGCCCATGTGTCTCTTTTTCTTCCAATTCAGTCTAAATTCCATTTACAGCGAAGTGCACAAGAGAACGTGTTTTCGAAGTGTTAGGAGTCGCAAACGGTAACTCAAAGAAGCTGAAACATCAACCTAAAGCATATTTTAAAAGCTACATATTGAAATTTGTTATTTCGGATATAATTATCAATACTTGCAATATTACGTGATAGTATTAAAATATGTTCGAGAGCTTTCTCCAAAATTAAACAACCCTTTGTCCTAGATATCTTTATTCTTTTGAAAGTGGCTAGTAGAGAGACTAGATATCATTTTTGTGTCACTGCCTGAGTTCGACAATCTGTCCCAATGGCAAGTGCATGTAATGTAGTGTGAAGCACCAAAGCTGAAATGTCAAAATTACTATCTTATTGAGAACCCATTGATAATCAAATCATGTTTAAGTCCAGGCTGGGAGTAAGAGTATCCAACTCTGTTGAACCATCCCATGGAAAGAAAAGAGCTCTCACGGAGCAGCTGATATTGGTTTCAGTCAAAATTGAAAACATATGTTGGAAGGGTAAACGCTCTTACCTTCAAGGTGTCGATTTCAAATACCAGTTACAGAAATAGATAGTCAATTCTAAGGTTCGAAAATAACATAATTGTTGGGCAGTGGAAGCATAAGTGTAAATATACAAAATAACAAAAAACTAGCAACAATCACACGATGAACATAGAGATTTAAGTGGTAAAACCCTTTAAAAGGGAAACATCCACTGGACAATGATATTCCATACTCTTATTGTTCAAGACAGAATTACAACAGCCAAAACAAACTGACAACCTTTTCCTCACACTGTCCCACACCTTGCCTCTACGGACTTACATACATATATAACATCTATCCCACAATTACAAAAAAATGAACAATTTAATGTGCACCTAAATATATTCTGTTTTTAGTTGATTTTCTCTCGACTAAAGGTAGAATAATAGGAGCCAAAAAATATGCTTACATCCAATCCTTGGGAAATTAGATGGCATGTTTAAACAATCTCTACCTTGACAAAAAGTACCAAAAGATCTCTAAGTACCTTAGGAATAAGAGCATATGCATCACAACCAAAAATTTTAAGATTTGAATAATCACGATCACAAGGGTTTGTGATCCTCAACAAACCCTTCTCGTTTTTTTATATGTATTTCCTCATCCAAATCTCCATGTAAAAAATGATTTTTTAACATCTAGTTGCTCTAACTCGAGGTCAAGTAAAGAAACTAGTTCTAACACAACACAAATTGATACAAGCTTAACAACTCGTGGAAACAATTCATGGAAATCAATACCTTCTCTTGGCACAGGGGCAGACCCAGGGTTCAATGCTTAAACATCGCACCAACAAAACCCTAACTATCGACCCTTTCGGTAACACCTACGAAGCAGATGAAGTCTCACCCGAGATAGAGGTAGGGGGGTTACAGGACTCAAGTGTCTACACCCAAGCTGGGACATAGATCTGTGATTACAATACTTAACAAAGCACTTAGACAACAATATGCATTAGTTCTAGAATCTTATTCACATCGCAGATCAAACCCTTAATACAGACCAACGCAGTAACAATAAATATCAAGTTCTTATCGTTACTTATCACATAGCATTAGATCAAATCTAGCATTCATTCACATCATTAATCACTAAGATATGCCATCAGATGCATTCATTATACATAACATCAACAACACTAAGCAAATAATCTCATAAGCAACATCACACAAAGCATATCAAGACACAGGATATACGTGGTTCACCCCAGTGTGGGGCTACGTCCACCAACTTCTTCATATTCTTCTTCTTCTTTATTAGTATTTAATCTCCTTACATTCATCTACTCCTGTGCACAAAGCCACATAGCCCAACTCCGCAGTGGACAGGTGATCTATGCACAACGCACTAGATCCACCTTCCTCAAAACCAGGTCAAGGCATAGAGCCAACTCATTATTAGCATGAATCATTACACAGTATGTCTACACAAATCACTTACACAACGCTTGCACTTCACTCTACAAGCCCTAAAACATTCTCGAACAAATCCAACTAGTCATGCACTAAGCCGATCACAAGTAACTAGTAACTATTTCTTACATCCTTAGCTACATATTTATACAATTACAAAAAGGCCTAAGCATGGGTAAACGCATGGGTCGAAATCCCATAACCCATAACCTAAACCCAAAAAACCATTTTCTCAGTCCACAAACCTGCAAAACAAGCGAGATCCCACGATCTCTGCTCCGTTTGGGTGCTCCATCTTCGACCAGCCTGTCGAAGTGCCAAAAGTGGTCAAACATGACCAATGTTTTCACAAAACTTGGTCCAGGGCCAAGAGGTCCCCAACACTCACCTATGACTCATCCTGAGTCACTAAGATCAGGGCAGGGTTTCTTCAAAGGCCTCGAGCTTAGCTCAAGATCCCTCGACTTGCTTCTTCGCTAGAGCCTCCTGCTCGATGAACTCCTAAATTACTTTCTCTATAATAGGACCTTCCAGGAGTTGTTTTACCGTCACAACTACTTGGTCTAGTTGCGATCCTTGGCCTTCACTCTCTTCAAAAAGCATGCAGGCTTTGTCCCGCACTAGCAGGAGACTCTGTGTCACCTCCATGACTTTGCTCTAGATGGCATTAACCTGCTACTGAATTGCTCAATGTTCCTGTGATCGCTTCATTTTATCGACTACAATAAGCATCTTCATCTGTGCTTGCATGGTGGACACCTGCTGCTTCGCCTCATGGAGTTGTGCTTCCAATTTACTCAGCTCTGGATCTTGTGTAAGGTGCTCATAGGTCTGCGCACTTTGATCACTTAGTTGCTTACACTCTGAGGTGAGTGCCCTGATTCTTTCTACTGTGTTCCTGGAAGCTTCCTCCCTTTGGTCGCACACTTCTTGCCGAGTGCTCGACACTGCTTGGATTTCTAGCTCCATTACTCTTGCTTGAAGTTATTGAATGGCTTCGATGAGCTTCCCCACTTGCATCTCAGTTGAATCTAGTTACTCCTATTCCAAGACCAACACAGAGCAAAGTGATTTAGTTACTTCCTCTTTGACCACAGTCTGCTCTGCGAGAAACTGGTCATTTTCTCTCTGCATCTCTTTTTTTTCCTCCTCGAACATCACCCTGATTTCATTCTTCTCCTGCTGTGCAACTCGAAGTTACTCTAAGACCTCCTTCTTTTCGTGCTTCACAACTTTTGTAGCCTTCTCCTTTTCTTCTTGGACTTGACGAAGTTGATCCTCTGTTGCATCTACTAACCATCGTAATTCGGTGGGCTCATCCCCCAATTCTACAATTTCTGCTGAAGAAGACACAGTAGGTACTGCACGTCTTGAATGGATAGCTTGTTGTATATCCTTGAGCTCCTTCTCTATTCTGTCATACAGTGTTTCTTTCTTTTCTTCATGTCTCTACAAGATATCTTTTGAGGCGTCCTCCACGACTGCGATGATGAGATCGACATCATCCACTGTGAGAACATTCTTCGACTGAGGCTTATTGGCTCAGGTTTTCTTTCACGATGAGGTTTCCTACAGTGAAACCTTCCTTTTCTTCGATGTTTTAGCCTCTGTAAGGGGATCCTTTGGCAGTGTAAATTCACCTTTGTCTTGTTTTTCTCCTTATTCCCCTCCTTCTTGGTTCACTTCATCTCCTCCTACTCCTGCAGGTGAGTCCGACCTACTTTCCTCTGAGGTGTTGTCCTCCTCATCGGTTTCTATGTTCAACACTTCCTCCCTTTTCTTCTTTTTCTTCGCGCTAGTATGTCCATCATGTTCCACCCGAGTGACCGAGGGGATTCTGATGATGTCGGGATCGAAGAGCTCTGCATCTTCCACTGATAATGGGAACTTTGCTGGCCATTCTTTGCTCATCTCCTCCATCTCTTTGTCGGTCAGCTTGTAATAGGACTGCAACTCCTCCTTACTTTCATCCCTACACATGATGATGTAAATAAAGTGTTGATCTACATGAAACTTCACTAATGGCCTATACAAATACCCTAAATGGGCCAAAGGCATCCCTAGGGATTGGATTTCTCATGAGTGGATGGAAACCTTGCTCATGATTAAGATATTCATCACATGGGAGGGGCACTATTCTATTGTATTCTTATCCCACCTTTTATTTCTACTTCATCTAGTAGGGATTAAGATGATGGATTACCTTACTATTTCTTATAGGATATCAACAACATGGCTATGAGGGTTCAAGAAAACCGAAAGACCCCTTATCACATAATTTTTCATCAGGGGTTGATTAAATTTCTTGTTATGGCCAAACTAGGGAAGTTGCAAAAGACTTGGGATCAATTCTTGATCCAGTCAGGGTTTGATAAGGAAGAGCATTCTATTGCTTCTCAATCACATGAAAATATTGTTAAGCTTGATCAAGAAACTCCATCTAATGTCAGTCAATCCACCACTACAAAGAAGGTTAAATGAGTAGCATGCTTAAAGACTCCAGATGAGTCTGTAAAAGCTACATTAGTTAGACAACAAACAGATGCAGGGTCTTCTGACATATTAGGTGGACGTGAGCACCCTTTCCCTTTTGCATGGAAAAATTACTCAAAATTGGATAAGAGGTTAGAATGACCTAGGGTTTCAGTGGAGGGCCAACAACCTGTAAAAATAGAGTTTGAATATCTTGTACACCTTGAAGATCCTATCCTAGAGGTCAACCCTCATGCCTCGAATTCCTCTGAAGATGATACCTCTAGGTATAGAATTTTAGTAAGTAAACAAAGCACAAGGCCTCAAAATAAGTTTAGGTTGAAGTATAAGGCAATGAATAAACTTACCATCCTAGAAAAGGTTATCAACATCGATGAAGAGCATGTCAAACCTATTGGAAAGACATCTATAAGAAAGAAAAATCTTGTCACTAATCTTGAGAAGGATAAATCCAAGAAGGGTGGTTTGATCATAAATAAAAAGACAATCATTGGGAAAAACAAAGTTCTTACCAGGAAACAGGGTAAAAAAAATATGAAAATCCCAAACCCTAAGATTGGATCTGAAGGGAATGAGCCTAAACGTATGCAAACCCGATCTCAATCTAAGTAGACCAGAAAGAATAGCTTAGACATGCTCGCAGAAGAAGCTTCCTCAGTCCTGCATAAAAAGCTATCAATTTAAAAATATCACTTCCAGGATAAATCCAATTTTTGAGATTAAAAGTAATGGAGGATGGAAAAATATTTTTTGTTCCCTATGTCTAAGGTATCATGCTCCTTTTTGGCTATGTCCAGCTATAACCTAGGAAAAGAAAATAGTTTAAAACACGTGGGACTAGTTTTTGGAAGGTTGCTACAGGAAGTTCATGCAATCATATACACAGGGAAATAAAGGCGCTACTAGAACACCTATAGCAGCCAATTTTGCTGGTATTTCGCACCCAGTTTCATATCCTGTAACATAAGAATGCTATAAATTATGTAACCATATAATGAATCATATTATAAATCTATACAATGTTTTATGAATCTAAAAGTTATATTGG
>JASDQU010100018.1:242196-254031 GCA_032191745.1 Picea mariana | reverse complement strand
TTTTTTTATGAAAAACGTAAAAATAAAAGATTATGATGACATTTGTTATTAGTGGGATTGAAAATATATTAATTTATATTTTTGAAATTTAGTTATAAATTTTTTTTTTTGAGGTCAATCTAAGTTTGGATTGGCGGAAACCTTTCGGCGTTCACCAGCCACGAGTTTGTGGCTGTGCTAGTTATTTCTCAATCAAAAATAAAATTATAGTGTAAACGTTCTACCTTTTGGGGTTTTCTTGTCACTTTTTCAGTTTGAATTTGTCCAAAATCTGGTGACGAATGGTTGGATCTACAGATTTGAATGGTTAATTTTGTATAATCAGAGTACCCCATGAGTTTTTAGCAAGCTCAATCCATTTATGTGTTCAGAAAGACAATTTAAACAACAGAAATTTTGTCCAAATTTACATCACAGGATTCAGGCCAATTCCTATAAAAAAAAAATTAAAAATAGAACATTTAACAAACACCAAAATTATATCTTCAATTCAGTGTCGTCATTAACTAATCAAAAGATAAAAATTAACTAATCAAAAGATACAAATATTGAAGTTCACAATAATTTTTAATAAAATTATTTAAAAAAATATCATCTAACATATCAATTAAAAAAAACTTTAAAATGTGGATAGAATTTGAATCAAAAGCAATGACTAAAAGTTATATTCCCTACTTAGCTGGACCGATTTTCTTTAAGCATAAAAAAAAACTCGAAACAAATTTAATTTTTATATCTATCTGGTGTTGTTTTCTTATATATTTATAACATAATAATTATTAAATTCCTAAAATTCATTGTTAATTCTTCTGGATAACAAATAAAGGTGTTTATAGTACAATTCCTATAACCTTTCAAAAGTAATTATGACTAACTATGAATGACAAGCGAACAATACACCACAGATATTGTTTACACTATGGCCTGTTCAACTATTTTATAATCTAAAAACACAGATCAAAAGAGCCAAAGTTTGAGCAAAATAGTAAGAGCTACATCATTCACGTCAATTGCTTTAGTAATTCTTCTTCCCAAAGCTATTTTTAAGCGAAATTTGTACGATATCTCTCCTCAATAATAACGGGACTCTGAGCAATTACTTGTTCATCCACCTAATGCCCTTCTTATAATTATTCTCAATATACATTTTGGGTGAAAATTCTGATATAACGCCCGGTAAATCCATTCCTGTGACTGCCCCTGATAATGTGTTAATTTGACTATAATTGCTGATACGTATAAAGTGCATTACAGCATTTAGAAATTTTCGATAGATTCAATCTACTTTTTTCAGCGCTATCTATTTTGCACAGTAAAATGTTCAATCCCGTGAATCTTTGGTTTTAGAATTTGAGGAATGTGTGATAAAGTGATTAAGGAAGTGAAATTAACAAAAGAGTTATTGTTCAAGATATGTCGATTTCCGTAAAAGTTGCTACTAGAGAGATGGAATATCATTTTTCTAGCTGCTAAACACTGCCTAAGTTCTTACAATCGCTCTTGATTACACTTAATATATATATATATATATATATATATATATATATATATATATATATAGATATATATAATCAAAGTGCGTAGGTTGCAAGCACGTGTATTGGATGGTAAAGCACTGTATTTGAAATGATAAAATTACCTTCCTTTATGGCTGAAGTTCATGACAATCACGCCCATGTGTCTCTTTTTCTTCCAATTCAGTCTAAATTCCATTTACAGCGAAGTGCACAAGAGAACGTGTTTTCGAAGTGTTAGGAGTCGCAAACGGTAACTCAAAGAAGCTGAAACATCAACCTAAAGCATATTTTAAAAGCTACATATTGAAATTTGTTATTTCGGATATAATTATCAATACTTGCAATATTACGTGATAGTATTAAAATATGTTCGAGAGCTTTCTCCAAAATTAAACAACCCTTTGTCCTAGATATCTTTATTCTTTTGAAAGTGGCTAGTAGAGAGACTAGATATCATTTTTGTGTCACTGCCTGAGTTCGACAATCTGTCCCAATGGCAAGTGCATGTAATGTAGTGTGAAGCACCAAAGCTGAAATGTCAAAATTACTATCTTATTGAGAACCCATTGATAATCAAATCATGTTTAAGTCCAGGCTGGGAGTAAGAGTATCCAACTCTGTTGAACCATCCCATGGAAAGAAAAGAGCTCTCACGGAGCAGCTGATATTGGTTTCAGTCAAAATTGAAAACATATGTTGGAAGGGTAAACGCTCTTACCTTCAAGGTGTCGATTTCAAATACCAGTTACAGAAATAGATAGTCAATTCTAAGGTTCGAAAATAACATAATTGTTGGGCAGTGGAAGCATAAGTGTAAATATACAAAATAACAAAAAACTAGCAACAATCACACGATGAACATAGAGATTTAAGTGGTAAAACCCTTTAAAAGGGAAACATCCACTGGACAATGATATTCCATACTCTTATTGTTCAAGACAGAATTACAACAGCCAAAACAAACTGACAACCTTTTCCTCACACTGTCCCACACCTTGCCTCTACGGACTTACATACATATATAACATCTATCCCACAATTACAAAAAAATGAACAATTTAATGTGCACCTAAATATATTCTGTTTTTAGTTGATTTTCTCTCGACTAAAGGTAGAATAATAGGAGCCAAAAAATATGCTTACATCCAATCCTTGGGAAATTAGATGGCATGTTTAAACAATCTCTACCTTGACAAAAAGTACCAAAAGATCTCTAAGTACCTTAGGAATAAGAGCATATGCATCACAACCAAAAATTTTAAGATTTGAATAATCACGATCACAAGGGTTTGTGATCCTCAACAAACCCTTCTCGTTTTTTTATATGTATTTCCTCATCCAAATCTCCATGTAAAAAATGATTTTTTAACATCTAGTTGCTCTAACTCGAGGTCAAGTAAAGAAACTAGTTCTAACACAACACAAATTGATACAAGCTTAACAACTCGTGGAAACAATTCATGGAAATCAATACCTTCTCTTGGCACAGGGGCAGACCCAGGGTTCAATGCTTAAACATCGCACCAACAAAACCCTAACTATCGACCCTTTCGGTAACACCTACGAAGCAGATGAAGTCTCACCCGAGATAGAGGTAGGGGGGTTACAGGACTCAAGTGTCTACACCCAAGCTGGGACATAGATCTGTGATTACAATACTTAACAAAGCACTTAGACAACAATATGCATTAGTTCTAGAATCTTATTCACATCGCAGATCAAACCCTTAATACAGACCAACGCAGTAACAATAAATATCAAGTTCTTATCGTTACTTATCACATAGCATTAGATCAAATCTAGCATTCATTCACATCATTAATCACTAAGATATGCCATCAGATGCATTCATTATACATAACATCAACAACACTAAGCAAATAATCTCATAAGCAACATCACACAAAGCATATCAAGACACAGGATATACGTGGTTCACCCCAGTGTGGGGCTACGTCCACCAACTTCTTCATATTCTTCTTCTTCTTTATTAGTATTTAATCTCCTTACATTCATCTACTCCTGTGCACAAAGCCACATAGCCCAACTCCGCAGTGGACAGGTGATCTATGCACAACGCACTAGATCCACCTTCCTCAAAACCAGGTCAAGGCATAGAGCCAACTCATTATTAGCATGAATCATTACACAGTATGTCTACACAAATCACTTACACAACGCTTGCACTTCACTCTACAAGCCCTAAAACATTCTCGAACAAATCCAACTAGTCATGCACTAAGCCGATCACAAGTAACTAGTAACTATTTCTTACATCCTTAGCTACATATTTATACAATTACAAAAAGGCCTAAGCATGGGTAAACGCATGGGTCGAAATCCCATAACCCATAACCTAAACCCAAAAAACCATTTTCTCAGTCCACAAACCTGCAAAACAAGCGAGATCCCACGATCTCTGCTCCGTTTGGGTGCTCCATCTTCGACCAGCCTGTCGAAGTGCCAAAAGTGGTCAAACATGACCAATGTTTTCACAAAACTTGGTCCAGGGCCAAGAGGTCCCCAACACTCACCTATGACTCATCCTGAGTCACTAAGATCAGGGCAGGGTTTCTTCAAAGGCCTCGAGCTTAGCTCAAGATCCCTCGACTTGCTTCTTCGCTAGAGCCTCCTGCTCGATGAACTCCTAAATTACTTTCTCTATAATAGGACCTTCCAGGAGTTGTTTTACCGTCACAACTACTTGGTCTAGTTGCGATCCTTGGCCTTCACTCTCTTCAAAAAGCATGCAGGCTTTGTCCCGCACTAGCAGGAGACTCTGTGTCACCTCCATGACTTTGCTCTAGATGGCATTAACCTGCTACTGAATTGCTCAATGTTCCTGTGATCGCTTCATTTTATCGACTACAATAAGCATCTTCATCTGTGCTTGCATGGTGGACACCTGCTGCTTCGCCTCATGGAGTTGTGCTTCCAATTTACTCAGCTCTGGATCTTGTGTAAGGTGCTCATAGGTCTGCGCACTTTGATCACTTAGTTGCTTACACTCTGAGGTGAGTGCCCTGATTCTTTCTACTGTGTTCCTGGAAGCTTCCTCCCTTTGGTCGCACACTTCTTGCCGAGTGCTCGACACTGCTTGGATTTCTAGCTCCATTACTCTTGCTTGAAGTTATTGAATGGCTTCGATGAGCTTCCCCACTTGCATCTCAGTTGAATCTAGTTACTCCTATTCCAAGACCAACACAGAGCAAAGTGATTTAGTTACTTCCTCTTTGACCACAGTCTGCTCTGCGAGAAACTGGTCATTTTCTCTCTGCATCTCTTTTTTTTCCTCCTCGAACATCACCCTGATTTCATTCTTCTCCTGCTGTGCAACTCGAAGTTACTCTAAGACCTCCTTCTTTTCGTGCTTCACAACTTTTGTAGCCTTCTCCTTTTCTTCTTGGACTTGACGAAGTTGATCCTCTGTTGCATCTACTAACCATCGTAATTCGGTGGGCTCATCCCCCAATTCTACAATTTCTGCTGAAGAAGACACAGTAGGTACTGCACGTCTTGAATGGATAGCTTGTTGTATATCCTTGAGCTCCTTCTCTATTCTGTCATACAGTGTTTCTTTCTTTTCTTCATGTCTCTACAAGATATCTTTTGAGGCGTCCTCCACGACTGCGATGATGAGATCGACATCATCCACTGTGAGAACATTCTTCGACTGAGGCTTATTGGCTCAGGTTTTCTTTCACGATGAGGTTTCCTACAGTGAAACCTTCCTTTTCTTCGATGTTTTAGCCTCTGTAAGGGGATCCTTTGGCAGTGTAAATTCACCTTTGTCTTGTTTTTCTCCTTATTCCCCTCCTTCTTGGTTCACTTCATCTCCTCCTACTCCTGCAGGTGAGTCCGACCTACTTTCCTCTGAGGTGTTGTCCTCCTCATCGGTTTCTATGTTCAACACTTCCTCCCTTTTCTTCTTTTTCTTCGCGCTAGTATGTCCATCATGTTCCACCCGAGTGACCGAGGGGATTCTGATGATGTCGGGATCGAAGAGCTCTGCATCTTCCACTGATAATGGGAACTTTGCTGGCCATTCTTTGCTCATCTCCTCCATCTCTTTGTCGGTCAGCTTGTAATAGGACTGCAACTCCTCCTTACTTTCATCCCTACACATGATGATGTAAATAAAGTGTTGATCTACATGAAACTTCACTAATGGCCTATACAAATACCCTAAATGGGCCAAAGGCATCCCTAGGGATTGGATTTCTCATGAGTGGATGGAAACCTTGCTCATGATTAAGATATTCATCACATGGGAGGGGCACTATTCTATTGTATTCTTATCCCACCTTTTATTTCTACTTCATCTAGTAGGGATTAAGATGATGGATTACCTTACTATTTCTTATAGGATATCAACAACATGGCTATGAGGGTTCAAGAAAACCGAAAGACCCCTTATCACATAATTTTTCATCAGGGGTTGATTAAATTTCTTGTTATGGCCAAACTAGGGAAGTTGCAAAAGACTTGGGATCAATTCTTGATCCAGTCAGGGTTTGATAAGGAAGAGCATTCTATTGCTTCTCAATCACATGAAAATATTGTTAAGCTTGATCAAGAAACTCCATCTAATGTCAGTCAATCCACCACTACAAAGAAGGTTAAATGAGTAGCATGCTTAAAGACTCCAGATGAGTCTGTAAAAGCTACATTAGTTAGACAACAAACAGATGCAGGGTCTTCTGACATATTAGGTGGACGTGAGCACCCTTTCCCTTTTGCATGGAAAAATTACTCAAAATTGGATAAGAGGTTAGAATGACCTAGGGTTTCAGTGGAGGGCCAACAACCTGTAAAAATAGAGTTTGAATATCTTGTACACCTTGAAGATCCTATCCTAGAGGTCAACCCTCATGCCTCGAATTCCTCTGAAGATGATACCTCTAGGTATAGAATTTTAGTAAGTAAACAAAGCACAAGGCCTCAAAATAAGTTTAGGTTGAAGTATAAGGCAATGAATAAACTTACCATCCTAGAAAAGGTTATCAACATCGATGAAGAGCATGTCAAACCTATTGGAAAGACATCTATAAGAAAGAAAAATCTTGTCACTAATCTTGAGAAGGATAAATCCAAGAAGGGTGGTTTGATCATAAATAAAAAGACAATCATTGGGAAAAACAAAGTTCTTACCAGGAAACAGGGTAAAAAAAATATGAAAATCCCAAACCCTAAGATTGGATCTGAAGGGAATGAGCCTAAACGTATGCAAACCCGATCTCAATCTAAGTAGACCAGAAAGAATAGCTTAGACATGCTCGCAGAAGAAGCTTCCTCAGTCCTGCATAAAAAGCTATCAATTTAAAAATATCACTTCCAGGATAAATCCAATTTTTGAGATTAAAAGTAATGGAGGATGGAAAAATATTTTTTGTTCCCTATGTCTAAGGTATCATGCTCCTTTTTGGCTATGTCCAGCTATAACCTAGGAAAAGAAAATAGTTTAAAACACGTGGGACTAGTTTTTGGAAGGTTGCTACAGGAAGTTCATGCAATCATATACACAGGGAAATAAAGGCGCTACTAGAACACCTATAGCAGCCAATTTTGCTGGTATTTCGCACCCAGTTTCATATCCTGTAACATAAGAATGCTATAAATTATGTAACCATATAATGAATCATATTATAAATCTATACAATGTTTTATGAATCTAAAAGTTATATTGGGGTACGAAGATTAATCTAGATCAGCCACCTATGCAGAGTTTTCAAAGGCTAGTTTCAAGTAGAGCAATGAAGATTGGACATATCTGGGAAATATATTGAGAAAACAACAGTGTCATCATTCGAATGTAAAAAAAGTCAAATCAAAGAGATGTTATGAAAGGTTTTTTCCATGATTTTAGGATTTTTTTGTAAATTGTTATTATTTGATATATTAGCTGTTAGAAACTGAAATTCGTCCTTAGTTTTTTTAGAGATTTCTTTTGAGGTGTCCCTGATTCTCAGGATTGACCCTAACTACACGTAACCTATTTCAAATATTATATATTGAATGATGTAAAAGAAGAAAGGGTTGGATCCTTGTTTTCCTAAAAGACTTTAGCTTATAGAACTGTTTGGATTGACCTTATCTGTGTAAAGATTTTAGTGGTTAATGAAGTAATTAGTTGGTGTGTATCATTCTCTTTTGTTTCTCATTTCTAATTCATAATCTTGAACACAATATTACTATTATATTTTTATATGGTTGTATGCATGTGATGAGAGGATTTACCTAATTTTATAGTGCAATATCCACCACATGTGTGTTTAAGATCCTTTAAATCTGGTTGAGGAAGGATTTTTGGGTTTAAGATTTATTCTTCTACTGGTTAATTACATCAAAGAAAATATTGCTCTTTTATGGTTATCAATTTTTTTTTCATTTATTCTTCTTCAACATATACCCCATTCTCACTTGACCCAACTAGGGTATTGTTTACTTGATCTGTTGCACATAGAGAAGATATCTTGACAGTTTAGCAATTAAGTCCCTTTTAAGATCAAGAGTGTGATCCTCCCACCTCTTTAAAATTATTTTCTTTTAACCTTTGAAATAAGATGTTTTAGGCTTGTTCCTAATGCAGTCTAGGAACAACTTCTAGCGCTAACACCATGGGAGTGGCTCTTGGTATCATAGCCAAGAGAAAGGGGGTCTCATCACGAGCTATCCTTCTCATCTCTGTGAAATTCTTGTGGATAACGCTATCACCTACAGTCACCAATCAAGGACAATGTATCTCAAATCTTCCCTTGAAGCATAAAATAAAATTATCAAAATGCATGAAGCTAAGAATAAAAGGCATTGAATGGGATAGGAAAAAATGTGGCATTTATGACAAGGTGCAAGTCTCCCTCTAAAAAGGCACCCAGAGGTAATATCTACATTTCCTTGTTATCACTGCCCCCCATCCACAAACACTTATCCCACGCCACCTCAAATACACTTACATGACCTAGATTGGTTGTCACCAAGGAAACACCCTAAAATTAAGGAGGATTAGCCCAATAGAACACCCCAAGACCTTCTTGATGGTCACTTGGAGAAGGTTAATAATATTTTAATAGGCATAAAATTGTTTAAGCATAGTAACAACTGATTCACCACCCCTCTCTCAGTTGTCTTAGTAATTCCAACAATATCATGCTTTGAATATAATTAGTGATGGAACCCAAATACCTTCTCCAAGCGAGGATTTTCTCGGAATCTATGGTACCAACCTGCTCGGCACCTACAAAGTAGTAGTGAAATAAGTTAGGACGTTGTACGTGTTCAAATAGTAAAAAAAATTTGAATTATAATGAACTTACCTTGGAAGTACAAAGAACTTCTCGTATCTCCTTCCTTTGCCAATGAAAACATATGAATGCTGAGGGTTGTTAGACAACTAATGGGTACCCCTCGCAATAAAAAACATGGCCCATAATTAGTTAAAATAACCAAGTATAAGTTTTAACAAAGATTCAATTCATGGTGCACCTACAAAATATGATAAGAAGAACATTACTATACTCTGTGAGAATACCGCACCTGTTCAAACATTTTCAATATAAGTCCTATCTATGTTCGAGATGAGTAAAAGAATTTAAATTTTTTTAATAATAGATTGGAATCGAGAGAAGCAAAAAAAAAAAATATAAACCCTATATTAAATATCGTTAAGGTAAAATCGGATCACAGAGTTCATGGAATTCTAGGTTCGGTTGATAATCCTCAAAAGTCCAAGTAAAAACTCTTCGGATCATAGGTTCACCAAAATCAAGACACACGAGGACATGGAATATATATTATAGTAATGACATTAACATTGTAGATATAAAACAGGGTAAACAAAATTCCTCCAAGGTAAACCATATAGAGACGTATTAATCATAGTCGATGGAATAACGTTTAAACATGACTGTAAACTAGCATCTTAAATTTTCTCAGAAATCATTACAAAGATAATAAACTAGAAGCACAAGTTTATGAGTTACACAGGAAGCCATAACGAATAAACGATATTCAATAAAACTCTTACCATTTAGGGAATCCACCCTTGAAGTCATTAAATACCAACCAACCGTAAGCCAGAGAAGCTAAGAATGCCCTGGCACTTGCAAATAATCCCACTGTGAACGAAAATGGGTTCTCGACAATCAAGCCTTCAAAACTGTAACTCAAGAACCCTCAAAATATATGGGAGGTCCAGTAAAATATCAAACCTCTCAAAAAAACTCCCAGGATGAACGTAGAGCAGAGAAAACAAAATTGAAAAGTGTGAAATGAGCCAAGTTTGGGAGAGGTCGGAATGGTTAAACATTCGACAAGAAAACATAACACCTGTAAGCATAAAAACACTACATGTATTCTTCCTGAGGACAAATAAAAATAAAATCTCCTCGAGATGGCAAACCCCACAGGTGGCACATGTAGGATTGATGCAGGATCGATGTACGTAATGACTAAAAGGTTGTAATAACAATCGTTAAAATATGTTAGAGTTTCGAGTGGAGAACGTATAGCCATGTGGGGGGATATAACCAACAAACAAACCCTCATGTGACCGTTATACATGGTGTTTGGTCATGTACTCAATAGTAATGACTATATATATAACAAGTAGATTATGAAACTTAGTAAAAACAGTCATATATAGGTTATCAAGTACCTAGTCTTAGTGGAATAAGACTTAGGTTAGATTTTATAAAAATGATGTATAATGAAAAAATATATTGTTAAGTATTGTTTGCATAGGGGTAGACCCAGGGTTAAACGCTTCAACAACGCACCAAAAAAACCCTAACTATCGACCCTTTCGGCAGCACCTGCGAAGCATATGAAGTCTCACTTGAGGTAGAGGCAGGGGGAGTTGCAAGACTCAGGTGTCTACAACCTAGATGGGACACAGATCTGTGATTGCAACACTTAACAAAGAACTTAGCCAACACCATGCATTAGTTCATAAATCCATTCACATCGCATATTAAACCCTAGATATAGAACATCGTAGTAGCAACTAAGATCAAGTACTTTTCATCACTTAGCACATATTTATTGGATCATATATAACATTCAATTATCATCAATAGAGCACAAAGCATCCATATATCTATATATCATACATAAAGACCAATACACTAGCAAATAAGCAACATAAACAATATCAACAACATCATATAAAGCACATCAACAAAGGATATACATGGTTCACCCCAGTGTGGCGCTACGTCCACCAACTTCTTCTTCTTCTTTATTAGTCTTCAAGCTTCTGATATTCCTCTTCTTCTGTGCACAAAGCCACAGAACCAACCCCTCTAAGGTACATGAGATTTGTGCACACCTCGCCAAATCCTCCTTCCTTGAATTAGGTCAGGGCACAAAGCCTTACACAGTCTATGGACAAAGTCTCTTACAATCACTTGCACTTAGCTCTACAAGTTTTAACATACTCTAGTCATGCACCAAGCCCATGACCTCTAATGACCTCTACTTACATTGCCTAGATACTTATTTGTATTTTAAAAAAAGGTCTAAACATGGGTCGACATCCCATACTTGTTACATAAACCCTAACAACCCAAAAATCCCATAAAAATGGGTGAGATCCCGCGATCTCCACTTCACCTGGGTGCTCCATCTTCGACCAGCTTGTCGAAGTCCTAAAAATAGTCAAACACTACCAACATTTCCTCAAAACTTGGTCGAGGGCCAATAGGCCCCCAACACTCACCTGTGACTTGTCCCGAGACACTCCGATCTGGACAACCCTGCTTTGAAGGCCTAAAGATGAACTCGAGTTGCCTCATTAGAGCCTCCTACTCAATGAAATTCTGAATTACTTGCTCGATGACAGGCCCTTCCAGGCACTATTCCACTATCGTGACCACCTATTCCAGCTGTGAACCTTGTCCATCAATCTCTTCAAAATTCGTTTAGGATTCATCCTGCACCAAATGGAGTCTCTGTGTCACCTCCATAACTCTGCTTTGGATGGTTGTGACCTATTTCTGAACTTTGCATTGCTCCTCCAAACTTGTAATGACTGGTTTTAAATTAACATCTAAAAATTCTACCAAATCCTACCAAATGTACAACAATTTCTACCAGGTTTATAAAGGAAGAATTATTCCAAATTTTCTCAACACTTACACAAGTAAAATTTATCAATGAGTGATAAATCTAAACAATGAATAAACTCGAATTAAATACCTTAACTCCGATGCTAATTTCCGTTTCCAGCTGCCTTGCTGCTGCTCTCCTGCTACCTGCTACACAGTCCAGTCCTGTTGCAAACACAGAAAAATAATTGCCCAAAACTATTGTCCACCCTGCC
>JASDQU010100018.1:231790-241844 GCA_032191745.1 Picea mariana | reverse complement strand
CCCTTCTTGTATACACAACTTAATTTAATGTTATATTTTATTCTCCACCTTTTATTTAATACTTAATTAATTAATGAATTAATTAATATTTCAATGAATCATTAACCATCATGACTAACTCATTAATAATAATCAATTAGAAATGTTATTTTAAGACATAAATGTAGTTTAGATAAAATTTTAGGATTATATTATTAAATTAATCATACTTAATAATCAAGGGTCGTTACAAAACTCTTCATCTTCTTGACTGCAATAAGCAACTTCATCTATGCTTGTACTGTGGATGTTTTCTGCTTCACCTCCTGGAGCTGTGCTTCTAATCCCCTCAGCTCCAGATCTTCTGCAAGGCACTCATAATTCTACGCACTTAGATCACTCAATTGTTTACATTTTGAGGCTAATACCCTGATTCATTCTACTACACTCCTCGCAGCTTCTTCCCTCTAATACCGCACTTCTTGCGGAGTGCTCGGCACTGCTTGAAGTTCTAATTCTGCTACTCTTGCTTGAAGTTGTTGAATGGCCTTAGCAAGCTTCCCCACTTGCATCTTTGTTGACTCTGGTTCTTCATGTACCAAGTCCGGCATAGAACATAGTCCTCTTGTCACTTCCTCTTTAACCCCAATCTACTTTGCGAGTAGTTGGTCTTTCTCTTTTGGGATTTTCTCTTTGTCCTCTTTGAACATTGCCCTAAGTTCATCTTTCTCTTTCTACGCAACTCGAAGTTGCTTTAGGACCTATTCCTTTTCTTGCTTTAAGGCCTCTCTGGCCTATTCCTTTTCCTATTAGGATCAACGAAGTCAAACCTCTGTCACATCTACTAACCTTTTCAACTGGGTGGGCTCTTCCCCCAATTCTACATTTTCTGTTGAGGATGGCACAGTAGGCACTGCGCGGTTCGAATGGATAACTTGCTCGATGTCTTTGAGCTCTTTCTCTATTTTTTCATACATCAACTCTTTCTTTTCCCCATCTTTATGAAAGATGTCTTCTGAAGCGTCTTCTACAACTGTGATGATGAGATCAATGTCATCCACTGTGAGCATGTTCTTCGACTGAGGCTTGTTGGCGTGAGCCTTCTTCCTTGCCAAAGGTTTCTTTGGGGAAACAAACCTTCCTCTTGTGTGATGCTTCTGTTGTGGTGAGGGGATCCTTTGGTGGTGTAGCTTTGCCTTTGTCCTCCTTTTCTCCTTCTTCCCCTCCTTCCTCTTGGTTCACTTCGTTTCCTCCTCCTTCTGCAGGTGAGCCAAGCGTAGTTTCCTCTGATGTGTTGTCCTTATCATCACTTTCTATGTCTTGGAATTCATCCTTTTTCTTCAGTTTCTTTGTGCTGCTATGTCCATCATGTTCGACCCGAGTGACTAATGAGCTTTCGATGATATCGGGGTCAAAGAGTTTTGCATCCTCCACTGGTACAAGGAATTTTGTTGGCCATTCCTTAGTGATCTCTTCCATGTCTTCCTCGGTCAACTTATAGTAAGATTGTATCTCCTGCTTACTTTCATCCCCACACGTGGTGATGTAGATGAAGTGTTGGTCTGCATCAAACTTCACTAGTGGCATGTATCGATGGAGCATATTCGGGGTCATCCACGGAAAGGATTCAATGGAGTGCTTCAGCTGTAGGTAATAAGTATGGAAGACAACATTCGAATGCCACTGCTTCACCACATCATTCGTATACCACAAGGTAGAGAACCTCGTGGCCAACGGTTCTGATGGCTTGACTTTAGGGAATGTTTCTTCTTCTGGCATCTGCCATGCAACAAATGCAATGAGCACAAGTAACAAATTGAAGTGGAATTCGTATCCTTGATCCTGCGCTTCGTAACAGTCCTTCTCCAACTCGTTGACGAGGTAACTCACCCAGTTCATCTGCATTCCTTTGACACACTTCCCTGCGAGGTCAGCTACGAACCCTATGACTTGTGTCAGACGGTTCTTTCAGATGAGATTTCTAATGATCATATGACAAGCTAGGCGCACTACGCCTTCCTAGATTGAGGTTACCTTGTAGCCTCACTTTCCCCTCTCTACATCGTCATCAACTTCCTTTATTCACTATGCTAGGAAGTGATCTAAGGTCTTCCCTAGGTAGAACTGGTGAGGATTTGGTCCTTTCATGCTTAGTCAAGTGATCAGGTGGATCAACGCTAGATCCACAATGACACTCCTGTCAAGCCATAGATACCCTCCATGGTAGCACATATGAGGCATTTAATGCAAGCGTTAACCTCCTGATGTCATTCAAAGTGGGGGATCTTCATTACGTTCAATATCATGGAGCACGCGAGCTCCTTAATCCACGGCTAGGGAACTATCTTGGGCTTCTTCCCAGTCATCTTCATCAAGTACCTATGTGGTGCGAGCATCACATAGTTCTTTTGGTCTCCGAGGTTAAAGTCGTTGATATTGAGAGCTCGGATCCAACTGTGTGATGAGCATGTACTCAAATTCATGCGGGACACTATCACAGTTCACCACGCTATTCAAAGGCAGGATGTAGTCTCACAAGCTTGACAGAATCTACTTCGCGTTAGCCAGATCATCGCGGTGCTTCCTTCTTTTCTCAGCAACACTGCCCAGTCATTGGGGATGCTTGCAATCCTCCAGTCAATGATGCATGTATTCCTATAGACATGAATTTTTCAGTCATGAGGTCGACAAGTATCTCTTCCACAGACTTCTCTATTGCACTACGCTCACCCGACACCCACACTTGTAATAAAATAACTAGGGTAGGCGAATGGACAATCAAGGTAGTCAAATGAATGGCGAGGTCTAGACAACACAACACGGTATGCAATCAATTCTTTGTTAGCGCGAATATCTAAGTTTGAAAAAAGTGGTCCCGACACAACATCCAACGAGTTAAATAAGCAACATCATAACATATTCCTTCAACGGGTATGACTACGTCCATCAATGCGCATCCATTCATTACGGCCCGATCTCAATGGTCCAACGACGATCTTTTTGTCAATAACTTCATTTCTAGCCATTCTGGAGCATCATTCTAACAATCAAGACGCTTCCAATGGTCATATAGCTTCTCCATGGTGAAGTCCCATTCTACGCAGTTATGCTATTCCGACGAGGTTCAAGTTCTGTAAACATGCCTTCTACGAAGTCTTTTCTGGGACTTCCCATAGTTTTTCTAATTTTTCTTTCTTCTCACTGAGCTTTTTGGCCTTCTTTCCTGTAATTTGAGTCTCTCGATTCGTCTTTCCATTCTTATTCTTTTCTTCCCTTAGCATAGTAACTTCGCACTGTTGATGGTCTTCCAAATGTTTCAAGGGTAATACCTCTTCTCTTACTATTTCTGGGGTGAATGCACTTCTTTCCTGTATGGACAGGTTCTTTAAACTTTCTTGTGTTTTTCTAGCTTCGATAGCTAGTTCTTTGGCCCTTTGTTGCTTCGACTTATTCTCTTGTTCTTCGATGAATCACTTTATTTTTCTAGTCATGAAGTCCTTTAATTCTTTCTTTATTTATTCAATAACCTCTTCCTCTACTTTCCTTCTAATCTAGTCCTTCTCAATCCAAGTCTTTCCTAATAAAAGTGCAAAAAGAGCGCTTCTCTCAACAAACTTAATGACTTCAAATTCTTCTTCGGTCGATGTTCCATGGGCAATCATAGGTACATTAGTAAATCTTCCACATAGGGTTATCATATTTCCTTTAAACAAACCTATCTTTCCTAATGAAGGTACTATAGCAGGATTTCCCAAAATTTCTCAAGTGCTTTCTGGCATAATATTCATTTGTGTGTCCTCATTGAAGGCACAGTTTATGTCGAAGTCTCTTATTCTTGTTTCTATGTGCTGCTTCTCTTTAAAGATCTTTGGTAAACTGATGTCTCTGTGATAATTCAGTGTTTCTTTTAGTTGTAATAACATAGTCTCTGTTTCTTTCTGGTTTTCTAACATATCTTTAGTTCTTTGACCTCCTTCATAGTTTTCTTGTCTCATGTTCATATTTTAAACTTTGGCAATCATTCTAGGGAAATCCTCAACCTCATTCCCAATAGATTTATAACAAAGACAAATGGGACCTATACGAGGGTATTCCTTAGCAACATGTCCCAGTCTTCTGCAATTATAACACAGTGTCAATCCTCTCCTTCTTTTAAATGACCCCCAACCTTTCCTGTACTACGCACTAGGATCACAGTGATGGACCTGCAATCTGCAAAAAATATTTCTAGGTTCCTGCATCCACTTGTTAGTCCAAAAATTCTTTCTATGCATAGGAATAACATATCTTTCACTATATTTATCAAATCTATTCAGATCCGTTATTTCTTCAAACTGTGCCCTAGTTTTCAGACTAGGAAAAATCTATCAAACATACCTAGATTCATACTTTCGAAGAAATTTTTTCCACTTATTTTACCTTTACCAGAGCACGGAGCTTTAATATCTTACCTCTTTTCTTCAGATCGGGTTTCTTTCTTAGCATAGAGCTTTTCAATTCAAGTAGAATACTGCGCACTACAACAATAGATCTAAGCATAGAGCTTTCTCTTTTCTTTAGTTCCCAGCAATCACAGTTTCATGTCCCAGCAACGGAACCATTTGTTGGACAAGGGGCAGACCCAGGGTTCAATGCTTCAACAACGCACCAACAAAACCCTAACTACCTGTCCTTTCGACAACACCTACAAAGAAGATGAAGTCTCACCCAAGGTAGAGGCAGGGGGGGTTGCAGGACTCAGGTGTCTACAACCTATCTGGGACACAGATATGTGATTACAACACCTAACATAGAACTTATCCAACACAATGCATTAGTTCATAAATCCATTCATATCGCATATTAAACCCTAGATACAGAACAAAGCAGTAGGAACTAAGATCAAGTACTTTTTATCACTTAGCATATAGTTATTAGATCAGATCTATCATTCACTTATCATTAATAGAGAAATAAGCATCCATATATGTATCTAACATACATAAATACCAATACACTAACAAATAAACAACATAAACAATATCAACAACATCATACAAAACACATCAACACAAGAAATACATGGTTCACTCTAGTGTGGGGCTACGTCCACCAACTTCTTCTTCTTCTTTATTAGTCTTCAAGCTTCTGATATTCCTTTGCTCCTGTGCACAAAGCCACAGAGCCAACCCCTCTAAGGGACAAGAGATCTATGCGCACCTCAACAAATCCCCCTTCTCTGAATTAGGTCAGGGCACAAAGCCTTACACAGTCTGTGCACAAAGTCTCTTACAATCACTTGCACTTAGCTCTGCAAGTCTTAACATACTCTAGCCATGCACTAGGTCCATGACCTCTAATGAACTCTACTTACATTGCCTAGCTACTTATTTATATATTACAAAAAGGCCTAAACATGGGTAAACCCATGGGCCAACATCCCATACCCATTACATAAACCCTAACATCCCAAAAATCCCGTAAAAATGGGCAAGATCCCGTGATCTCTACTACGTCTGGGCACTCCATCTTCGACCAGCCTGTTGAAGTCCCAAAAATGGTCAAACACGACCAACGTTTCCTCAAAAACTTGTCGACGGACAACAAGTATTAAGTTTTTTCAATTGTCTTATACTATAAGGTACTATAATAAGTTATGAGAAGTTGGAAGGAACATTCTATGTAATCATTTAGTCTCTATGGTTTTCTCGTTCATAATAAAATTATGAAAGAATAATGAGACTATCGTATGTTAAAGAAAAAGAAGGAAACACATAAAGGTAGGAATGCAAGAAATTAATAGATATATATGCGACAATTATGACGACGATAAATCAATATATTATTATGATTATGTGTGTGTGTATATATATATATATATATATATATATAATTGTGAATGGAATTTAAGGTTTGTGAGAGACCCTTTGTGGAATATTGTGCTTATAATATTCCTAATATAAATTGTTATTATGAGACTCAATTGTATTGGCATCAATATTCATCGAATCAAAAGTCAATTATTTCCATTATGAGCGATCTTGATAGACTAACCGGTTAACATACCCACTCTTGTAATTAGGATGTCAATAAGGTATCTTCATAGCATGCCCTACTATTATAGTACTTGTAGCATTGGTTTAATTTTGATATTATTTATTCTTCATGCCTTGGTTTTGCGTTGTTGATTATTGAATTTTTATAAGTAAGTATATTTCAAATTTCCATTGTTTATACTCCAACATACCTAATTGTCTTTTCTTCAAGTTGATTGGCATATTATTCAGTTGGGATGTGGATTGTATGTGTACCTGTTTTTTTCAACAACTTGTATTTTCACATCTGAAGATTTCGGTGCTTCCTTCTTGATAAGTTCTTCTGAATTATTTTCCAATGGCTTCTTATAATTTTTAAGCTTCGTGATTTGTATTAGTAGGTTTTCATTATGATTATTTAAGTGTTCATATGGTTTATTTGTTGATTTGTCAACTTGTTTTAGTTCTTTCTTCTCTGTGTCCTCCTCTTTCAGATTTATGATTTTCTCAAGAAATCCTTAGTTAGGTTCTTTAGAAAATCATTTTCTTCATGTTTTTCTCATAGGGTTTTCTCAAGATTGTCTTTTTCTTGTTCTAATATTTTATTTCACTGCTTCTTTGTTTTACTAATTATTACATGTAATTTTTTATTGTGATCATTTCTTATTCGAAACATGATGTAATTTTTTATTTCGTCACATGATGTAATTTTTTTTATTTCATCACATGATTGGTTACGATCATTTTTTATTGCATGTATTCGAAACATGATGTAATTTTTTATTTCGTCACATTTTTTATCGAAATTTCTTCATTTTTATCTCCGATACTGACCCTTTATTTTCTTGAAGGATAATATTTCAGATTTATTGAAGGTCTTTTGATGAAGGTATTGTCAAATTTGACTCCAATGTAGATACCTGTAATGTTATATTTTTCTTTTTATAGGAAAATTTGAAAAACTTATTCTTAATGTTTAAAATGAAAGTCCCTAGTGATTCCACCCAGGGTGAACCCATAATTTTTTCACTGTTATAAAAAAATGAGGATCTAACAACAAATTGTGATACAATTGGATAATTTCGAATGTTTTGTTCTAGATTACTTATGTCATATTCTTTTTCATTCCACAAGTTTGTCCTTTCAATTATATTTGACTAAGAAATCACTAATTGGTTGGAACATTCATTACTAAAATAAATACCATCCTCAGTAAGGGCAACATAAATAGTAATATATTTCCCTTCAAGTGTCCCTTTAATTCTAAGTACCATTGCAACACTTTTTTTTCAAGTTTTAGAAAATCTTCACTCTTCCTTGCTATTTGTTTTCATCAAAAATTTACAATAAATAATACTTTTATTATGAAGCTTATATATCCCTTCAATAATATAAAGTGAGAAGCCCCCAATTTTTCAATAATAAATGGTGCACTTCTTGAATGCTAATTATAGTTCTAAGTGTAAGGGATTAAAAAATATTCTTCTTCTCTTGAATTAGGAAAAGTGATTGAATAAACTTCAAATACACACTTTATAGAAAATGAACTTGAACTTTAATGGTTACATTTATAACCCTTTTTTTGGTTGAACTTTATTTTTTTTCTAAATCACCCTTTTCAAAGTATATTTAAAAGTATATATAAATAAACATTTACTACTTACTCAAATTAGACTTCGTGTTGTCATTTCTAACAATCTTCATTCAATCTTTGAATTCATATGACCGTACAGATGCGATGTATGGATGGGTAGAATCTGAAAAAAAAAAATTAAATCATGACTATACGAATGAGAAGCAAGGAACAACTAATCATTTAATTTGTTAATCGGTAGCTATACAATCTTCAATTAAATTGGTGTATGTATGATCTTCAATCAAAATCGATTCTGTATGGTCTTCACAATTTTTATGGATATGCAATTAATTGAGTGCAGGTTATACGATAAGGTGGCAGCTACAATTAACTCATTCCAGGTTAGATTGTGTAGAACAACATCATGATGGGTGTCTTGTATGGATGGAACCTTGTGGATTGTGGTTGTGGTGCACAATTTCTTATTCTCTTTTATACTCTTTTTTCCCCTTGGTTTTCTATTAAATTTTGAAGTAGAATAATTGCTCTTCAATAGATTGGTAGACTTGTTATTTCTTCAATTTGCAAGAGTTTAGTTTTCTTCATGGGTATTTTTTTCAATTGCAAATGGCTAATGGAATTTTTTTTGTTTTGAAATGTAGATGGCCTAGGGACAATGGTGATCAAGTATTGGAAACATTAAAACTCTACTCAAAGTAGTGTGACAAAAAGTCAATGTTTTGTTTCCAAGAGAAATGAAATTTAACCAAAGGTTGGGTGACCAAAGGTCAAGATTAAACTTCGCTCTAATACCAAATATGACTAACCAATCATGTTTCGATCACAAACATCCAAAATATTTAGAACAATACAAATAAAACCATAGGGAGAAATAATATATATAGAATAAAGTGTATGAGTAATGATAATATGGTTACAAATGAACGTGAGGGGCATACATATACCCATGTAGGGGTTTCCTTTTACTAAGATATGTGACCTTTCATTGAAAGACGTTTCTTCATTACATATTAATCATAAGTGAGTAATTACTGTTATTATATTATTTATATTTATATTTTATATATTTATTTATACTACATTTTCCTTGATTTTTAGGTGAACCTTAAATTAGTTTTTAATTAATTGAAATGTAACGAACCGCCTCGTTACGACAATCATTCTAGTAACAGGGGCAACAAATTTTTTTGTGTGTGAGTGTGCGCACGGGTAGAAGTAGCAACATAATGACTGTATAACGCCACTCGATTAACAACAAGACTCAATCACGAGGTTCAACACAAGAACACTGAAGGCCTCAACGAGAACCACAATCAACACGACCATAGGCAGAGGTGACCAATGCAGACATTCAGCGAAAGGTAAAACTGACCACTAAATATGACTGACCTCCCGCCCGTCCTACCCTGCAAGGTTAGGACCTCCAAGACACATAATCAACGCTCAAGCCCTGTTTCCCATCGTCCCTCACCATTTAAGGTCTCAGGGCTGGCGACTGTTCTGAGGAACATGGAGGTGTCTACATCCCCCCGGCACAACAGACCAAGCAACCAACAGATCACACTCAAGTACAATAGTAGTAAGAAGAACAACCGCGCCCCTTTCGGAAGGCGCGTGACAAGGATTCTGACAACGAACACTCCAGTTCACAATATTTAAGGATCAACCACCCCAATATGCTCACTTGGGTAAATATGTTATGAATTTCCAGACTATGGCGCCTCATATGTTATTAGTAATATTTAAAAGTTACAATTGACTCCATCATGAACATTATCCATCTATCGTTGATGTCATACTTCAAACCATGAGTTGGATATTTATCCTACTTCTTATATGCTACCAACACTAAATCCATAATGACATTACGAGATTAAAACATTCATTAAGGTCCAATAGTAATGCACTAAAAGACATCATATTTAGGTAACATTATTTGAAAAAGAAATCAACATACTCACTGAATTTAAGTGGCCATCTAAATAATAAAATTAAATGTCAAGTTAAAAGGGCACTAAAGGATTTGACAACTATCAATATATGAAATAACAGTAAACAGGGTTAGCAATTTATTTAAGGAAGCTCTCATAAGGACATAGATTCTCGATTATGGGAATTGAAATTTGAATTACCACACACCATTTCCTTTTCCCCTCTTTTTTTAACAATCTTATAATATAAAAAACTAAAAGGAGAGGGACAATCATCCATATGACTATTGACCCCCAATTTAATAACCTCCATATCCTTTTATATATATATTTTCTAAAGGACATCACGTTTTAACCACATACATCTAATTAATCTTTTCATCAAGTTTGCATGACTTCCTGAGCGGGATCTTCAATATATAAGGCCATGGCAATACCTAAAGGTCTTCTTTAGGTATCAATTTAAAGAAGACAATACTTCAATAACCATAATATAAATTTTGACAAAATTCAAGAATAATAATTAAAATGAC
>JASDQU010100018.1:199421-224259 GCA_032191745.1 Picea mariana | reverse complement strand
TAAGGGCTCTAAGGAATAAGGCACCCGTCTTATTGCGTGCCCCTTAGAATCATCGTGAGCGACTGTCGCAGTCTGCCCTCACGACATCGTGGATCCCCTCGAACTAGGTAATCGTTAACCTACAGTTCGAGCCACGGCGGGAGTGCTAGTAGGCTGTGGCAGGGCTGCTTTCCACACCTCTCCCTCAATCTCTTTGGATCTCGTGTGTGGCCCCTCTACTCCATATGTGAGTCTGGTCGGCAAGCTATCGTTAGCCTGCATCATCAACCACCATGTCAGATCATGTCAACAACACATCATAAAATCAATAGCATATCATCAAATCGAAACAATATCACCGTAAATGAAACAACTCAAATACCCCACTCCCTGACTCAATCCGGAGTGCAAGGGAGTTCCACCGATGCCTCTGCATCCTCAAGGTCCGACACCCTGCACACTCAAAGAAACTGAGTCAGCAGCACCTGCCTATACCAAGGTAAAAAAAAAACATCCTGTCATATAACTCAATGCATCATAATGAAGAAAAGTTTTATCATCATATAAATCCAGATCACTTGCGAGCAAGTGTCCTCAAAGAATAAGTTTGGTAAGTGCGCCAGAGCGGGATGTTACATATTAATCATAAGTGAGTAATTATTGTTATTATATTATTTATATTTATATTTTATATATTTATTTATACTACATTTTCCTTGATTTTTAGGTGAACCTTAAATTAGTTTTTAATTAATTGAAATTACTTTATGTTTCATTTCATGCACATTATGTAATGAAAATTTATTCTTCCAAAGGTTTTAAATTAAACTACATTATTGCTAACTACATTATTTCTATATTACTTATGAAATGTACTAACATATATGCTCAATAAATCACTCAACTATGCATTTTAAACTTTTCTCAAGCTAAATAAAATGCCTATGTTAAGTTAAGCATATTTCCACATGCTTAGTCAACTATATCATCATATATACTTATCAACTATAAACATTATTAAATGTGTCATACTACTCTATGCCCTTCAAATATTACCTTTTAACAAGTATAAAGAATTCTATATTATAATAACCCTCATGATGTATTTTTTTTTAAACATAAAAAAATTCAATTAAGAATACCAAAATGTGTTTCATGTACAATTATTATATAACTCATGCCTAAGTATTAATAACATATCAACACATTAGATATTATATGCAATCAATTCATCCATACTCATAATATAACATTAATCTTATTCCAATTAATCATTATTACCATTTAAAATTTTTCACATAATCAACATTAATTTCTTATAAAATATTGTTATGGATTGTGACTATAGCATCGCTTTGTCAACTTATAATCATATACATTATGTTTCATTAGGGAGTTTTCCTTAAATTAGACTCATTGCATGCGTATAGTTCTTGTTTTTTATTCATGATCATGGTATTTTATTCATGATATATTCCATATCATATCACTCTTAAGTATCAAAGTAATTACATGGTGACTTGATAGCATTATCTTTTCAAAATATTAGTAAATTTATATTCCAATTTATAATAATAATAATAAATTAGTTTTATTCAATATTACAAAATATTAATTATAAGATTTTTAATGTTTTGAAATAATAATGATAAACCATTTAATAGTTAAGAGGAATTATAAAAACTTAATTTAATTTTTCAAGGTCGATCAAACTTTTTACATTGTATTGTGATCAATAATTTCAATTATATATAAATAAATATAATTTTGAAATTGTTCTATAACATACTAAAAATTCTGCAATTTAACAATACATATAATATAACAATTGAATGGATGCATACATGTAATATTCAATTGTATATTACATAATACAATATTAATAATATTTGAAGTTAATCTAAATTCGTCTTGAAGTTGCACGACTTCTGATTATATCAAGTTCTGTATATTATCATTATGATCCAAAAACAGCTATAGTTATTAATTAGCAAAACTATAAAAGCTATAGTTATTAATTAGCAAAATTATAAAATCAACAGCCATAAAAATTAATTGCAAATACAATAACTAATACAGGAGTAACAACGATATACTAGATCTTGAATTGAACTATCTAGCAACTTTAAATGTCAATCAATCCTCTAACTAGGTGGCATAGGTGTACACATATATAAAGGACACAGTAATGGATTTGTATTTACATCATTATGATTCAACCTACCCCCATATCTCTTTTGATTGCTACCACATTCCTTGGAAAGAATGTTTAGCTGCATAACTTTTATAGATAATAGAATACACCTAAGGGACGCATATGTAATGGATTTGTATTTGTATTTACATCATTATTGTTACCAATGTTTACCTGCATAACTTTTCTACAAAATATAATATAGATAATGATGGAAAATAATAAAGTTGTGGCAACAATGGATTTCATTGTAGAGTTTAGATTTTTTAAGTTTTAAATTTTGGTTTTAGTTATTTATTAGTTTACTTTAATTTCTTCCCATTCATATTTATTTTTTCACATTTCAATTTGAATTTGAATTTTTGTTTCACACTAATATGTAACTTATTTTCATGTCAGGTACATTTTACTAAATTAACTTAATCCTTCTTAATTTTTTAATTTAGTTTTCCTAGTATTATTATTATTTTCATGTCATGTACATTTTACTAAATTAACTTAATTTTTTTTTATTTTTTAATTTAACTTTCCTCATATTATTATATCCTAATGAATTTCATATTTTATTTATCATTTAATTTAATATTTCTTTTATAAGTATAATGCATAACTATATTATTATTTTCTTATTAAATATGAATTCATATTAAAGTAATTTAATTTTATACTTTTAAATATAATTCATGTTAAAGTAATTTAGTTTTATACTGTTCAATATAAATTTTGTGTTACTATTAAAATTTTATCAAATATCAATGAAAAGTTATTTTAGAAATACAATATCTATCTAGTATTATTATGGTGTAAAACATACTATCATCATAGCCAAATCTCTCATTTTATAGTTTTTGTGGACCATGCCACTTGTCCAATCCATGAAAAAATATATTTTGCTTAATTAGTATTTATTTAGCGTTCATTCATTCATATGCACAAGTATATATGTAATTACTTATTTAAAATTATAAACTAATGAATTATTTTCACCCAACTATCACTTTTTTATTTTTATTTCTAATTGTTTCATTGATCTTTTCACTACTTCTAATTTTTATGTTACACGAAGTTACCTTTTTTAGTTATTTATTAGTCCATTTTAACATCTTTGAACTCACATGGCATTGGATAATGCTTTGTGAAGGAAGAAATTCCTCCTAGCTAGCAAGTGGCTACTCCAATGACAACAATGGAAGTAGTGGATGTAGACTTGGAGATGGATGCAGATCTAATGGAGGAGCCACCTCTTCCCACCCCAATTCGACTTCTAGATGAGCACCTTTAGCTCATCTTTGAGCTGTGACATAAAATGGACGAACATGCTCACATTCAACAACTCTTGGGACAACGTCTGGACCTCTTGTTCGACGTGATGACATAATCTCCTACAAGAAAACGATGCCCAACATGTGGCTAGAAATTTTTCCCAGCCTACAACACCCATGGTCAACCGAGCCCGAGCTTGCACTTGGACTAGCCCCCCAAGTTAATGTTTTTATTTTGGTTTAGTTAATTACGCAGAGAATTGAAATTCGCTATCAAGTATTGTATGACAGTCGGCCATGGCCACTACTCAGTTGATCACTATGATCTTTTTTCTAGTTAGAAATTCTTACTATCATGTCCAAACAGTTACAGTTGCATTTTAATTTTGATAACCACCTGTCCTGGTTTCCCAACTGTGACTAAACAGGTGGAAGACTCTAGATTTTTTAATGACACACATATATGTGAATATCAATATATAGTTACTTTTATTTAAAAAAAAAAAAAAAAACATCTTTGAACTCACTTTTCTTTTCACTCTTCCATTTGAATTATAATAATTATTATTATTTACTCTTCTTGACTTAAGGGGGCACTACTAATTCTTTTTTGCTAAATAATAATTAACTTTTTTTCATTTTATGCACACTATATTAAATTATTTTTATCCTTAATAATTTAATTTAATTATATATTTTCTCATACTATAATATACTAAGTGATTCCATATTTTAATTATGCTACTATCATATAATTTAATCTCTCTTTTCTAAGTATAACACATAACTATATGATTATATTTTTAGTAAATATAAATCCATATTAAATTAATTCACTTTGATACTTTTCAATATAACATTCATTTCACTATAAAATTTTAACAATTTATTAATGATATCAAGGGTTACATGTATTGCAGACCATTAATAATTACATTATTGTATTTCTAATGATATTGTCATTTGCATGTCCTTCAAATATTCAATTTTTCTTAGTGGGGAAATGGTGTAATAGGGAAGACATTGTTAAAACATTTTTGTTTCCCTCTCTTAAGAAACTAATGGTCACTAAGAAACAAGATTATTACCTTTTGGTGCATCTCTTAGTTAATCATTGTTAATGAGTGCGTCTGTGACCTAGATTTTCAGCCAGACCATTCGATCTAGTGATAATCGGTGGAAATATAAATGTTCCTCCTTTATTGATAGCACTCATTATTATTTAATAAAACCTTCGTACCCATGTGTGAATCGATCGAAAATGATGTTATTTGTACCTATATGCACCACAATCAATGCATCAATAATTTTCATAATACAAATCAAATATAACATATCACATAATTTTTATGGTTTCTTGACTCAATTCATAATTCAATATAATGTTGATGCAATCCGGTGTGAATTTACCCCTGTGGTTTTTATCAAACTAGGAAAACCATCAATAGCATTTGAAAATTAATGTATCCACATTTTCATTTTAAATTATCCAAGTCATAGAAATCAATATCATCAGTTGTGTCATGTCAATGCACATTTAATTCAACTATGTTATCATATAAACTTATAAATAAACCATTCAATAATCATCAACTTAAAATCAATAAGATAATAAAAAGTTCATGTTCCATCTCGGAATATCAATCAACTAATTGAGTCATTTGTAAACAAATTCCCTCAAATAATAATGTGTTTTTGAATAGGCAAATCAAAATGGGCCACTAAACATTTTCAAGAATGGTCTTCAAGCATCCACTTTATTTGGTGGGGGAAATGTTGCAACTGTTTAAACCACATTACCTCAAGTTTGTCACTACCTTGTTAATAGACTAATAGTCAATGGGGAATAAGGAATCAACCTTATTGTGTGCATCTCAACGAAACCTTATGAGTGACATAATTTGTAGTCCACCTTCATAGAAAATTGCAACCTCTATGTAAAACGATCACTATATTTTCACCCCGAATAATGAGAGAGGAGTTATAGTAGGTGGAAACAAGAATGTTGTCCCTCCTCCCCTGGTGATACTGTGTATAGTTCCATGCATGCCCATTACCCGTATTTGGATTGATCAACAAGGATATTCCATGTTCATGGATACACTAATATCAATGCATCAAATTTTTCCATAATTAGTAATTAAAGAATACAATTAATCACATAACAGATTATAATACACTCATTGAATCCAAAGTCCATACAATGTTGACACAATATTATTTTAATGTACACTTATGGCTTCCCTATCACACTAGGAAAATCATCCGTAGAATTTAAAATTAAGGAATTTAAAATATATTCATTTGAATGTATCATAACCATATGAATCGATAATGTCAATTACGTCATATCAAATTACATTTTATCCATCCATATTATCATTTGCATTCAAGATTACCATTATCTCAACTAAAACCAACCAAAATAGTCCAAGTGTTTGAGTTTTATCATCATAACATATGTCAATAAAATGGGTCATTTTGTAAACAAAATGCCCTCAAATAATATGATTTAATATGTCAAACTAATATAAATAAATGGGGCACTACACCTTCTTAACCCTCACCTTTGTTAAGGTCCCATAAACCAAATTTGATCTTAATCAACATTAACCATTATCATCATCATCATTCAAATATAATCAAAAGTTCATAACATAAAATTTATAAATCTCTTAAAATATATATCCATTATGAGTTCAATCTGTTATTTGCAAGAATTGATCGCAATAAAGTAGAGAGGATAACAATCTTTCCTCCTAACCAACGAAGGTACACTCAATTGACCTATAATATTAATATATTGTATCAATAAATATTGCTCTCCATATTAATTTGATTGAATCAAATTAATATAATATAACAATAATATAATAAGATGAATATTATTTCATTTTTCAATTTATTAAAATTGATATCACAATAATACATCTCATTAATTTAAAATAGATATTATTGTTGTTATTATTTTTAAAACAGTAAATATCATTTTAAGATTTCGAGGATTTGTATTAAACCTATTTTTATAAATGATGGTTGGATTTTAAATTGGAATATTTAAAATCAATATTTTTAAAATTGAGCCAATAAAAAATATTGTAATTTAAAATATTGTTATAGTGACTAATTCAATATGTTTCTGAGTAAATACAATAATACAGCTTTTGTCATCATAAAAGTTCTTCGAAGGTATGTTATGTAAATGTTCACTCACGATATTATCTATTTATATGAGGCTGTACAATAATTTGATTATATATTATTCTTATTCATGATGATTGTATTGTCTTTATCATGACATGTATTTAATGTTAAAGCAGGGGAGTGGAGCACTCATTCATTGTATGCCTTTTTATATCAACTTTTCTAGGTAATCAATGAAAAATTGTTGAGACTTATTGATGGGATCTTACAATTTCTTCATTTTAATTTGCATACATGTTATAATTATATATCATGTTTGAGTTAATCAAAGGTGATAATATTTTCAAAATGTAATATGATAGGATATGTATTTGAGTGGACGGAATAGGATAATATATCAAACTGTAATATGACATGACAGGCAACTTTTTCCATATTCTATATTGTGAGAACCATTTCACATTAACGAAAAGCAAAATTCTCCATAATAATTTGTCTTCTCCCGTCATAATTAATGAAAAAATGTTTGGTGCTTAATCATTACTAACTTGGTGCTTATTTTGATTTTTTTTTTTAAATTAAGAAATAATATTTTATTTAAAAAAATTAAGATTTTGATAAAAAAAAAAAATTGGAAAAATAAAATCCCCTAATTTAAAATCAAGTGAAAAATATGAAAAAAGAATTTACATTGAGATTATTATTATAATTAAATGGTTGTATTGATGTAATTTATAGTCATTCAAATTGTCCAGCCATCATTTTAAGAGAGGAGCAATGAAGTGAAGATGAAAATAATGGAAAAAAGATAGTGATATTTTTATTTAAGTTTGTGATAACTTTAAAATATTTCACTTAAATAAATCTAAATGATTTGATATGTAAAAATTGATGTATAAAAGTAAATAAATTTAATAATAATATAAAATTTTAAATATAAAAAAAAGCAAAGAAATATATGAAATGCACTTGGAAAAGTGAAGATACTATATTAGTTGATAAATACAAAAAAGCATTAAATCTTTTTTTAATGCTCAAAAATATGAATATACTTGTTTATCATGAAAAATAAAGTATTAAGATCATACTATTAGCATAGTGAAATAATATTATGAATGGTCCATCAAGTTGACACTTAGTTTTGACATTCTATTTGTGCAATAACTTGTCCATAGTCCTTATGGATAAGGATTGAAATGATTTTAGAGAAACCCTATACATAAAACACTGGATTCAAATATTATGAGATAACAAGATCAAGAGATTAGTGCAAAGAGATTATAAAACTAATCAGGGTAATTATTTGATTGAAATAGTTGGTGGAGAAAATAGTTATATAGATATCAAAACTTATTGGCGAAATGATATTGATGTTTGAGAAAAACTTCTTCATAATTTAAAAACCTTTTAAAAGTGAACCAAATTTCAAGTTTTGAACTATAAAAAATATTGAACAAAGATAATTCATAGACAAGGGAACTACAAAGGGTATTGTAGTGTATGAAAAAAAATGAAAAGGAAAATCCTGTTCTTCTAACAACTCATCGATTGGTTTAATGGACAAAGTCGATTGTTTTGTAGCAATATGTGAGGTTTTTACTATAAAAGGGCTCTCTAGTCCATTGGTCCAAAAAGAAAGTCATGGATTTATTGCATTAACCCATCATGTATACGAAACTAATTTCTAATAAAAATCATGAAGTGCTCATGAATAACAGACTAAAATCATATTAGAAAGGGAGACGGAATTTGTTTACTTTGTTAACCCTTTTGTTGTTGAGAGTATATATGATGATGTTGGGATTTTCAAAAATAAATCTCTAACTAATTAAGGTGAAACAAATTAAATACATCTACTGAGTTTCATTTGATATTATAAGTTCTATCTAATCGAAACCCGAAAAAACTAGATAAACAATAGAAAAAAAAAGTCTTAGAAAATACATGAAGGGACATTACCTAGGAACTAGACAACACATCGGGAAAAAACATTCATAGATCTATAACTAGAGAAGAAGCTAACCAAATAAAAACTACCATGACAAAATAAATATATTACTAAGTAGAATTTAACCAATGGAAAACTACCAACATAAAATAAACATATTACAAAAATTTGTAAGCTTCCTGGAAATCAATGGGCATTAATCATATGGATGCACTATGTACAGAATCTATACATTTTTTTCACCACATGGAATGACAAATTATCCATGGAGAGGATGGCATTGTGGTTCCATAAAAAATCAATTGACATGTAATAACCAAGAAGGAAAGGGAAAAAGAAAGTGTGTAAGACTAACAAACTCAATGATGCATAAAGAAAAGAGAGACCATATGTCATTTGTGAAACAATAAAATGTCTAAACAAAAATAGAGGAATCTCTAACATAGAAATATAGATGTCATCATGGATGTCCTCTTACACAAATGTTGATGACACAAATGTAAAACCTCAAAATTCTTACATAAGTACATGATAAAAAAACATATCATATAAAACGAAAGAAATTCCAATAACCAATAATGTATGAAAATAAAATAATATTTATAACAAAGGAAAAACAAGATCCCAACTATACCAAAAAAGAAAATAATGTTTGGAAGAACTAACAAACAAGGTCTAGGTGCTAGTTAAAAAATGAAACAAAAACCATGAGTACAAAGGATTGATTTGAAGAAACATATTGGTTCTAGTCATGTTGTGAAAGAATGAAAATATTACGAGAGTGTGAAAATATTGGTATAAATGATAGCCGTGTTGTGAGAACGTGAAAATATTGATTCTTAGAAATCCAAATACAACAAAATAACAAGTTACTAGCTCCAAAATGATGAAAATATTAGCCATCAATACTACACTATTATGAAATCAAGATTAATTATTAAACTTAAATAATAATTAACTATAAAATAAACAAACCACAAAATTTATCAAATCTACTAACATTAAATAATGATTTATAAAAAACATCTCAATGTTATTTACCAACCATAAAAAAATAACTACCAATAAAATAAACCATCCATATTCATAAAAGTGTGGCAAGATGACTACCAATAAAATAAACTATCCATAAAAATGGCAAGTCTACTAACCAGAGATCCTTCATAATCATAAAATAAGTCTACTAAGAATAAATCATGACTAATCATAAAAAAAATGTGAAAGAAAGTGTGTCAAATCTACATACCAATCGTAGATCATAGTTAGAATATGAATGCAAGAGGAATCTAATTACTAAAAAAAATATATGTATTAAAACAATTTATGAAAAGGTTTATCCATTAATATAACATAGAATGAAGTATAGCTTTTTACATCTATATATTTATATACTGTTCATGGAAAAGGGAAAAGATAGTTTATTCTTTATTAAACATTTGAATGTTAAAAAAATATATTATATCAAATGAAAAATAATGAAAAGTATATGGAGTATAGGTTTGTATATGTATATATATTTATTGGGAAAGATAAAATATACTTTATTTTTTTTATTAAACATGTAATAATTTGTATATATAGAGTATATATATATATAATAAAAATTAATGACAAGTATTCTTACCTTCATGTTAAAATGAGATGAGAAGAATTTATAAATATGAAAGAAAAATATTGACATAAAAATAAATCACATGGGTTGATCATAGTATTAATAAGGAGAAGACATTCACTTCCTTTCTATGAGAGGATACACAATTCTAAATAATGAAAAGTATATGGAGTATAGGTTTGTATATGTATATATATTTATTGGGAAAGATAAAATATACTTTATTTTTTTTATTAAACATGTAATAATTTGTATATATAGAGTATATATATATATAATAAAAATTAATGACAAGTATTCTTACCTTCATGTTAAAATGAGATGAGAAGAATTTATAAATATGAAAGAAAAATATTGACATAAAAATAAATCACATGGGTTGATCATAGTATTAATAAGGAGAAGACATTCACTTCCTTTCTATGAGAGGATACACAATTCTAAATGAATGAAACATAAATAGAGATATTTCATTGGCTTAAAATAATAGAAGGACAAAAGTAATCATAGAGAAATCATAAAATAAATAAAGTACAACCATGTCAACTACTCTAGGGTTCTAGGAAACCAATATAATTGAACTCATGAAGATGAATGACAATGCTAATTGTAGACAACAAAGGAAAGATGAAAGAGGCGAAGGATACAAAGAATAGTAGGAAACTAAGGGAATGAGTATAACAAACATCTTGGTCATGGACAATAAGGGAGGGATACTTCTTCACTCTGAGTGATGGTGCAAATCAATCAACTAAAAAAATGGGATGAGTATAACAAACATCTTGGTCATGGACAATAAGGGAGGGATACTTCTTCACTCTCAGTGATGGTGCAAACCAATCAACTAAGAAAATGGAATGAGTATAACAAATATCTTTGTCATGGCCAACAAAGGAGGGATACTTCTTCACTCTGAGTGATGGTGCATACCAGTCAACTAGAAAAAAGGGTGTTACTACCATAAGAAAATAATAAGATGAAATGGAAGGATGAGAGTATTAATAGAAATGTGGTTGGAAAATACAGAGGAGATAAATTTTCCTCAAAAAAGGGGAACATGAGAGGAAGAATGTATCTAGAGGAGATTTCTCATGCACGACAATAAAAAAACCAAACATGACACTTGGTAGGGAATAGGCATGGACTCGTTGAAGGGATGGAAGTTCTAGATCCCCACATAGCTCCACTAAATAGGGAATCCAAGGGAAAATTATTTGGAGACATATGACTAGGATGATATCTTGGCATAGAAGCAACCCTAACTTCCAACTAGTGTTCATAATTTAAAACTACTATGAAACACTAAGTCTTTGTCCTCATAGTGTGAGGATTAATATTTATGAACACCATGAGGAAATGGGGAAACTATGGTGGAAAATATAGAATAATATCACCATACCATTGTCTTATGAAAATGATTCTACTAAGTTCCATCATGGGAGGAGGGGATATGATGTGCCAAAATGATATAGGGTGTCCATTTGGGATAGGTCTAGGAGGAATTTCACATTGCAATGAAACAAATTAGCTCGACGAAGAGAATTGGGTGGTCTTCAAAGATAAAACAATATCTTTAGTCCTCTTCAAGACAAGACAATCCTTTGCACAGTGAGAATCTTTCTTATAATAATAACTCTACACCTTGGGTGCAGTGTCATAAGTTGGAAAAAAGATTCTTATCTACTGAAAGAAGGATCACATTGAGATGGTCTCTTAGAGTCATTCCTCTAAATGATATAACAATTGGTGGTTGTGTGTGTGTTGAGCTTGTGGTACATACACCACATTTCCTTTTGGAAGAGCTAGGTTATCTATCAATGTCAATGGTTTCCTAATGTCCTGTGAAAATGGATAACCTTTCGAGGTAAGGCCAAGTCTTCAAGAGATTGAAGACCTGTGTCACTATCCTATTTGATAATACGACATGAAATGTGACATGGAAACCTTAATGGCCTAAAAATTTGAAGAGCTCCCTCAAGATGCTAATCTTGTGGTCAATATTTTTAGGTAGAGTATCCAAGGTTTCCACATTTTGTTTATTTTGTTGAGTCATTTTACTCACGTGGACCATGCCATTAGTCACATGATTTATATGAAGGATCGTGATGTTTATGTTCTTGAATGGAATGGGTTATAATTTGATTTCCCAATTGGCTCGAGGAAGAGGGAATGGTTCTATGAAATTGTAATTGGATCATACTAGCTATGCAAGTCACTTGTTTTTCAAGTAATTGGAAAATATCCTTGGTGCAATTTTCTCATGTAAGGAAATGGTGAGAAGGTACTATGTTTGAGGGAGGCAAAAAGTGAACTGACAATTTTGGAAAAAATTCTTGGATACATGATTGGAAGAGAGAGGTTGTTGTGTATATAATAAGAATGTTGACTTGTGGATATCACCTTCATCTTAGTTAAAGTTGTAATATTTAGGTATTACCTTATAAATACTTAAATCCAAACAAGATGAAATGTTTTATCACTAAGGGACCTTGGAAAAGCACCTTGCATGGTCATGAAGGAACAAATATTCTCGATGATTAGAAAATGGATTATAGAAAGAAAAACAAAAGAAACCCCCACAAATGAAAATTGATCATGTAAATGGATAATCCTCTATGGATTCATCAAAAATATGATTTATTAAGTAGAATGAAGAATTACATCATAATACAAATGTAGCAACAACCACTACAAGAGAGGAGGGAGGAAATGGAGTCAGTGCATGTTTCTTGAATACAAATGAGAAATAAAAGTGGGAATGGTGAAGGGACTAGTGAAAACCACTAAATTACTTATTATAATATTCCTTAATATTTTCATCTACAATTAGTTAACTTCACCAGTACTTTAGTTGAGACTCAAATGATTTGATTGCTAGAAAACTAGTTCAAAACAAAAAAAATAAATCTAACTAGAAAACAAATAATAAAAACTAAATATCAAAGAAAAAGAAAAATGATAAAAGAAACACACTTGGAAAAATAAATACACTATACCAATTCTGAAATCCTAGTAATGAAAAATAAATATACTATACCAATTCTCAAATCCTAGCAATATAACATAAATGTGGAAACAATAGTTATATGCTTCCTATGTGTTTGAGATGAAGGGAAATGAGGGTCAATAAAAAAATAGGATAGAAATTAGGTATTTTTCTATCCTATTTTTGAAAAAGAAAACCAAATGTCACGTTGTCAACTTTAACAAAGAGGGGATATGATTATTTATTAATCAAGAAATTATAAAGGAAAGCTAAGATATTATAAAAAATAGGGGAGTTAAGATATTATAAAAAATAGTTACTTAATATTTACAGTTTTAATAAAAAAATCTAGAAATTATTAATCTTAACCCATTTTATAAATTTTTATGATATACAAAGAATGTTCTAAGAAAAATATAAAGAAAAACTTAATTATAAATTTTTATGATATAAAAAAAATGTTCTAAGAAAAAAATAAAAAAAAAACTTAAAAGACTACTACAAAAATACCAGTAACAAAATAAGTTTTTATATTTAGAAAACTACCACAGAAACACCAGTAACAAAATAAGTTTTTATAATATAAAAAGAATGTTCTATGAAAAGAATAAAGAAAAACTCAAGAGACTACCAAAGAAGCACAAGTAACAAAATAAAGAAACACAAAATAAAGAATAGTCATCATTGAAGGTTCAGTGCACTAAGTACAAAATCCATTCCATACAACTCTTTAATGAGATTTTAACCTATATCTCAGGAATGAGATAAAATGGTGGTTTCCTTTCAATTTACTTATTAAAATATTAATATATCTAGCATTTAACATTGCTTATTTAGAAGTTAGTATTTTTCTCTTTATTATATCAGCCGATAGGTATGTTATATAGTCTTGAGTTAGGTTTGACTTTCTATTAGTTCATGGTTGATCATAAAATATACACCCCTTTATCTAAAGTTTTAAAAAATAATGATTAATTTTAAATTTTAAATCTCATTTATCTCATATTTTATTGGCAAAAAACTTTGAAGTCTTATTGCTGCCTTCACTTCCCCAATGTTATTGTAATAAATATTTTTGTCATCTAGTCATTTGATGCCTACTTCTTCTCTCCCTATCTCCTTAAACAATACTTTCAATATTATATTCGGCAAGTATATACTACCTAGTAGCCTTGTTTACACTTACAGTGTGTCTGAATACTCTAATTCAAATAAACAAACGAACATGGGCTCTAGCATCACTACACTTGAAGGCTCTCTATTTTAAAAACCTATAATCCATTCTGTTTTGCGATGTAAGTTGCAGGAGAATTTGTCTCTTCACTTTCAAATGATTCAGAGCTACTTTTGATATTCCCTTTTTAATGATATTTAAATAATTCCATTTTATAAAAAACAGTTAGAAAAGATTGTAGTATTTTAAAATCATTCGGATTAAATTTTCAAAACTCAAATGGTACATAGTTAGATTTTCACAACTCAAATTGTACATACTTAGAGAAAATTAAATTTTTATCATAAAATATATAATATAATTTAATTATTATTTTTTTTTTTAAATTTAGTAAATCATGAAACGCAAAAATAAAATTCAAAAAAACTTGTCCACTCATTCACTGCTGCAGAGAAAGATGTCCATAAACATAGCATTAACTTTTAGCCTATCATGGTTGCACGCTCCCGCTAGGGCGAGTACACGTGTTGCAATGAACACGGATTGTGTATGGTCTGACTGTAAATCCCGTAACTTCAATAATATGTAATGTGATAATGAATTCGGTCAAATTCAATCATTAAAATTAGAAAAACCAGAAACAGAATAGCACCTGCCACCCAGCTACAAAGGGTTGGAATCTATTCTAAAGTAGCGTCTGCCTACTTCCCACAAGTGCCATCTTGTGTTACATGTGATTCGAATCGCCTAATAGTAAAGGTAGAGGTATACTTCCTATTTCTCTGTACCATGTGCAACACACATGGGATATCTGAGCACCGTGCATCTATTAGTACCTCAGTAATGATGTTCAGGGCTGTCTTATGTAATACCATCAGAACCCCCAACAACTAGCATCTCTCTGGGCACTATGGTCTCTCTCCATCCACCTGCTACAGAGAAGCATTATCGAAAAGCGACAGGTACTTAGAGGGTCGACGAAAGTGGATAGTATCTGTCAACTGAGATAAAAGTGGAGAACTTCAGTTGGCATTCATTTCACCGGATTATTTTCTCGTCTCCTACTCCAACCTTATCCGATAGGTACCCACTCAGACACACATTCATATTTATGCGGTATGAACCCTAAATCAGATGTTATCTTTCTGAACCATACTGAAGTGCTGAACCTTATCCGAAAAGTACTCCACTCACAGACATACTCATATATACATGAGGTATCGGCCGTGTACTCGGCCCTAAATCAGATGTTCTCTTCACTGAAATGCTCAAAATAGAATTTAATTATAAAGGATCAGCGTTTACAATCTCGTACTTTTGGTAAGCATAGCTGCAGTCTGCAATATTGCCCAACACATTCGTCCGATATTCATTGGAAGAACATCTTCGACGTTTTGCGTTTTGAAAAATAAGGTAATTTATTTGGCTTTATGGTTTTTCTTTCCTTAAAGCTTAATTCTGCTAGAGGTAAGATTTCATATTGAATGTTGCTAGAGATTGGTTACATATTCAAAAAGTGCATACCAATTCGATGAATATCCAAGACCTATTTTTGCGTTTGAATACATTTGGAAATAATGCTTACAATTAGTCGTTCCTTCAGTAAACATTTTTGATATCGAAGAATCAAATTAGTCCCCCAGAGCGATGTACCTTGTATATTTAACAGAACTACTGCAATGCAAGCTGCCATCCAAAACCCTAAGTTTTAAGGCGCTAGCTATCGTATGAATTGAAGAGGAGGAATCTTTATACTACAGGATATTCCGTTGGGAAATAAACTGTAAATTAGTTTAAAGGTAACCCTGTACTATGCCAGCATATATTTTCTAACTGGGGATGTATACTATGCCGTGGAAGAAAACCCGGTATGTGTATCATGATAAAGGTGATCCCTTCTCTCCGTGTGTGTAAGCCTCAGCACCTTCTAAATTCAAAATTCTACTCATCTGATTCATTGGGTTTCCTGTGGGTTTCTGATTGCACTGGGTCTCCTGATTGCACCGAGAAAAGAGAAGCGTTTTAATAACTCTGAGTGGAAGATATTTTCATGTATCATTTCATTTGAAGTGTGTATCAGTAACAAAGTAAAATTATTGGCTAGAATTTTGTATTTAGATATTTTTATCCTCATAAATGCTTTTTAAATCCAGGGTCAGATGGATTTATGCTGATTGTTAGTCCTCTATTTTGCTGCCAATGGTATATATCTTTATTTTCCAAAAGATATGCTCTTACAGCCAACTCAGGGTTGAACAGATGCCCGCTCCCATCAAACTAGAATAAACTTTCCTAGACCGAATTTTTCACGTAGCAAAATGCTTGATTCCTCATCCTGGTTTACATGATTGTATGGTGGTAAATATTTATCTGCACGCAGGAAAGTGTTTTGAAAAGATTCATAGAAAAACGTCAAAGTTCAGACGTTCATTTGGTTAAAACAAAGGTACATAAAGCTAAGCGTTGTGTGGAAACCTAACTTTTGATTGGAGATAAGAAAGCTATAGATTAGGTGGAGATGTTATGAACAGCACCGTTCTATCTACTTCTTCTGTTCTAGCCATTTCTTACAATGCCGTGTGTTTGGTTTCTTGCCAGGTTTCAGTAGAGGACTAGAGGTAACATTGTTATGGCTGTGCAATATTGAAAGGTTATCTCGGACGGGCTGTACACAATTATCTGCAAATATAGTTTTTCTTAAACCCGATTGTTCGTCGGATTAGGATTGAAATTCGTGGGACATGTTGATTTGGGGATTCTCAGGTAGAACCCCATACATGAACGCGCTCAATAGCTGTTGAAAATATAAAAAGCGTGTTTATCTGCAGAGGTCAACAACCCTTGGTTCAGGAATATCACATGCATGGGAACACCAATCAAAGTACATCGATTGCCAAGAAGGGCGTGAAGAATCCGATGAATTGAAAGCTAAATGCTATCACTGAAGGGATCCTATGTAATGAAGTGGATCGGACTGTAGGCTACGAGTCAATTGCCGCAAAAGGGTTTGGACATCCTTTCCAAGTATTATAATGATGTTTTTGCCAGAAATGCATTCTTGGCGTCAAACCAATAATTCCTTGTTGGAAGGAACACTTAGATTGGTGGAAAAGCACGACCGTTCTCAATGCATGTATCCTGCTGTGATCGGTGAAAATTGCGAATGTGGGAGCTCCATTTTCCACTCTTCCTTTCCTTCGAGCTACTGTGTACACCAATCACAAAATGCTCTTGTTGATGACAATATATACGAGGGAGACTGTGGTCCTAGTGCATATGCTAACCCATTAAACTCTGGGAACGTCATGTCGAATTCATTTGCAATTCCTCATGAAATTAACTGCGGCGAGACGGAAAATAATAGTACAGAATTAAATCCTGGAGCGTTCTGCAATGACTGGAATCTTAGAAAGCAGGAAGAAACATCAGGCTTCAATCCTGACGAGGGACGTCAAACCTTTCTGTGTAACCAGAATTTCTTGGGGGAAAAGGTTGACATCTTCCCTGTACAGAATAGAGAAGTTCACAGAAAATCTACAAAACCAGAGATGGCTGCAGACATACCGGCTGGGAGGACAGAACATATTGGCTTTCGAATTAACAGGACAGCAAGAGATTTGAAAGGATCTGGGATTGATCGAGCTTCGGGAAGCAAGGATCGACATACGAAGGTACTGACCTCAAAAGGTCCCAGAGACAGAAGAATAAGATTATCTGTTGGAACAGCTGTCAAGTTATTTTGCGTCCAAGAAAGGCTTGGATTCGACCAACCGAGTAAAGCTGTCGAATGGCTCATTGAAAATTCCCAAGCTGCGGTTCGGGAGTTAATTCAACTCTCTTCCCTCTCCAGCTCGCACAATTCCCAATATGCAGATTCCAACAGGGCCGCTGTATCTCTATCATGTCATAGCACAGGAGACCTGGGGAACTCGCCGCAGGAGAATATACGCACCGCCAACGGGGATGGTCTTCTGAATCTCTATAAGGAAATTTTAGAAGCAGAAAACTGTGCAGGCCAAAAGTCCTCGACGGCAACGACCACCGAAAGCAACAATAGGGACTCCATCGTTCCGGGAGGAAAGATAGAACCCAGATCCATGGCAATAAGCTCCGTGGCTTCCAGCCGTATCCCAAGAGAAAGAGCCAATGCTGTTCGTCGAAAGGAGTTTAGAGCGAAGGCAAGAGAAAGGGCTAGGGAGAGAATGAAGCAGAAGGAGCAACGCAACAACCAACATGGTGGAATGTATGGTACATTGCAACGGTCATCTGTGCATCCCCAGTACCCTAAATTTTGTTTACAGGATAATACGACCTCAGTTTCCTCCCTCAACATCATGAATGAAACCATCGACGGCAACATGATGGATGAAACCATCGACGGCAATGGTTACAACAACGCTTTCCTACATAGCTTAATGTTTCCCAAAGGCTCAATTATGTGCAGTCATTCCGGGTCTCTGCCGAATGTTGATTTTTCTGCTGCTCAACAGGAAGGTATCAGTATTCAATCGACAGCACTCTCTGGCTTAGATCCAGAAACCTTTCCCCTATGTTCTGACCCTTTTCATCAAGCTGTCGCTACAACTAATAACAGTATTGCACACGAAACGTTTTGTAGATCTCCTCTTAACCATTCCCACCTTATATCATCGAATTTATATGGATCTTGTACAGAAGGAATCCCCGGTGCCTACGACAGTGGATTAGAGACATTATACGAAAGCCAGTCTTCTCTAAACAGTGAAATTTTCAAACAGTTTCAAGTATATGAAGAGATTTCAGGTCTCCCGCCATCAAATGATTGTGTTCCTTTAAGAAGAGTTCTAACGAATCCGTCCGCATACATTGGTATTTCTTGTCTTCTGTAAATCCGCTTTCAGATGTAGCTTACCTTGTGTGTGATTTTCCTATAGCTAATAACTATGAGTTCTCAAGAAACTATTGAAACTTAGACGTGTTCCCCCACTAGAAGTTTCGGGAGTTCCAGAATCGGAATGTATTGGCATAATAGGCGATTGCTATGCTTGCTAGAGAATCTATGTTGGGATTTTTAGTTATTTTCAAGAAGTTACTACTGCAAAATGTTAACGCTATATATTGTCAAGCGTTTTCTTATTTTAGCCTCTATAGGTTTGATCATAATAATTAATAACTAAGTGTTCTCAAGAAACCGTTCTGTGCAATTACTTTTGGTGTGATTCTGTTTCTTTTTTCAAGATGGTGTTAATGCAACAAACTTAGATTGTGGGTATGTGAGGGCTTTTTCATGGAGAATAAAGAAATATTATATAGTCGTTTCATATATATATATATGTGTGTGTGGGGTTATTGTGTTGTGTTTTTTTTCTTCTCTTTATGAGAACATTTAATCAAGTTTATTTATACAATAAAGATGGTTTGTGTTATGAGATGATTTAATTGTGGAGAGGGAGTTTGTGTTTTGGGATTATGTAATTATAAGAAAGTTTTGAATCTTAGAATTTTTGGTATAAAAGATTGGACACTTTAGGATACATATAAATTAGAAATTGAAATAAGTGGTTTTATAAAAGTAAAATTAAGAAGGTTTGAAAAAATAATAGAACATAAAGATAAGTTGATTTGGGTTAATCACCATAAATACTACATAGAAGTTGAATCAAAGGAAGGAAGTTCAAAAGGTAAAAGAAGCTAGGAAGGAATGAAAATGGGAAATAATTAGGAATATGAAATCTATTATTAATTATAGAGATCAAAAAGATAATAATAAATGAGAATTAGGGAAACTCAAGATCCTCTCTTGAAGCAATGTGGCTTTCATAACATATATTAAGTTGGATCCCAAGGAAAATTGATATTATATTTTTGGTTGAAACTTGGGAAAATGAAGAATCTAAGATCCCTAACATAGAATGATTTGTATTGTGGTAGTCATGGAACAAGAACTTGGATTGGGGCTAGAACTTGTTAAAAAAAGTCAACATTTCTCCTCATATTCAACTTTATAAGAAAGACCATCTCAATCAATACTTATGGATGAGAATTTCAAACATGCTTATTAATTCTAACTTCTATAAGAAGAATAATCTAGATACAAATTGTCCTTACCAAACTTAGAACAAGATATTTACAATATAATAAATGAAGGTAGTATCCCCATACTAGGAGACTTTAATGTTAGAAGTGCAATGAATCAAGCTATTGTTTTAATAAATGATTCAAACCCTAATCGTCTATGGCTAGAGGAGAACCTTGTTTTAGCTAAGAGATACAAAATAAAGTTTGAAGACCTGACAGAGAATTTGTTTGGTATTGAGCTAATCAAGATGTCCTATTTTCAAGATTTAGTTTGCAATGGTCTTGTAATGTGGTGTAAGTGTAACCAAATGACTTGTATCCATGAGATGAGTAGCAATGTCTTGGATTATGTGATATTGGATATCTCTGTATACAATGAAATTGCAAATTTGAACCTTTTAAATGACCATGGGCCTAAGTCTAATCATGTCCCTTTTATCCTAAGTCTAAAATGTATCCTGCACAAAATCCCCATTGAAGAGAAGTCTGATAACCAAAGGCACATGATTTTTGTCTTAAAGGACATAAATAGTGAATTAAATGTTCTATCATATAAGAACAATATTGAAGACCTCTATCATTATTTTAAGAAAACCCTCTTTACTTCCGTTAACAAATTCTTTGTCGGGATGTTGTATAAAAAGAGAAACAGAACAAGCAACCATCTTATAATAATAAGTGTAAAATTGATAGAAAATTCATTTAGAATGTTTTTAATGAGTCGTGAAAATTTGATAAGGTAAATAGATAAAAAAAAAAAAACTTAATTAAAAGGGAAAAATGAACTACATAAATAGAAAGAAAGAAAATATTTTACTAATTTAAAAATATTTAAAAATCTTAGAAAGCATTTCAAACCTTTCTATATGAAGTATTTTCTATAGAACGGAGAATTTTTTTGGGTAAACCACTCACAAAAGGGAAAGATAAGGAAATCAAAAGATACCAAGATGAAATATTAAAAATTAGAGGGCGAATCCTCATTTCTCTTATACATAAGCTATTTGATTTGACAATTAAGAAGGGCTTTCCTAAACCTTGGACACGAAGCCTTGTTGTACCGATTTTTAAAAGTGGGGATAAAAGAGTTCCCTCTAATTATAGGATGATTATGATTATCCTCATTTTATCTAAGCTATTGGAAAGTATTATAGAAAGAAGATCATTGTATAGCTAGAAAACCACATAAAGACAACTAAATGTCAAGATGGATTTAGAGGCTATCATTAAGCTCTTGACTAGCTTGTTATGCTTAGGATCATTGTTGAATAATGTTGCAATAATAAAATCAATCTCCCTTATTGTTTTAATGACTTTAGAAAATATTTTGACACATTTCTCAAGACTAACCATTGGAATAGCTTAAGAAGGATAAAAGTTTCTTTCAAGTTTAGAGATATTGTAGTAATTTTTTTATGAGAATACTCAGGATTGGTCGAAAAACATCAACTATAATATAGGGTTCAAGCAAGGCTGTTCCATGTCCTCCTACCATTTTTGGCATATACATTGACAAGTTAGAAGATTGTTTAGAAATTGCAAGATGTGTTGACCCAACTCTTGCTAGTATAGTCATCATCCTTCTTATTTACACTAATGATATGGTTCTTATGGTGAGGATTCCCTATGACCTCGATAAGAAAAAATCTTCAAGGTCTTCTCCTAGGTACATGTGTTCCTATGAATATTGAAAAAATGAAGGTTATGGTAATTAAATCCAAAAGCATCAGATATATATTATTTTTGTATATGGAAACAATAGCCTCGAGGAAGTTCCTTCATATAAATATCTTGAAATCAATATTCATCACAAACTCAAATGGAGCTATAATATTGAGAAAAGTATAAATGGAAGGAAAAAACTTTATTATGGGCTTGAAAAAAGTTGTCAATTAATGGACCTTTCGCTTTGGGATATGAAAAAAAAATTAATCATCTTTGACACTATTTTCACTCATGTTATCTTATATGTATGTGAAGTTTGCAGATATAGTATGTCTAAAGAATCCTCAATAAATATAGAGCAAATGAAAAGTATTTTTGTAGCTTATAATCCTGAAATTAAAGGAAATATTCTCTCTCTTATCATCCTCATAGAAGTGATCATTTCCCCCATTGAGGGCATGGCTATGATTATGTACTTAATGTACAAAAACAATGTGATCAACATGGTAACCAAGAGGATCCCCAATGTTGGATCAAACACAAGCGAGGACCAATAGTGGCTTGAGCGAAGATGACATAAGGATGTTGAATCTTCAGTAAATAATTGGGTAATAGGGGAAGAAGTCATTTTGTAGAGTACAAATAGTCTGAAACATATTATTATATCTAAATTAACCAAGAATATATGGTATGATAAAAGAATAGAGGGTAAATGAAAATTAATATACTATAAGGAGGTGGTCAACCCTAATGTAAAGGATGAAAAGTATCTCTCTCTTTTGACTACCATAAAGAAGAAAATCATCATTGCTAAAATAAGAACAAATCTTCATAAGTAGCATAGTGAAATTGAGTGTCTCACAACTCCCAAAACACTATGGGATGAAAGTATTTGTTATCTTTGTGACACTAAGAGGGTTGAGATGAAAACAATTTATCTTGGAATTCCCTACATATGGTCATATTAGATCCGGTTTCAAAATCTTTTTTACAATACCAACCTTCCTAACCTTCTAAGCAATCAAAACTATGGTGATCTTGTAATGCTTCTCTTAGTTCTTTTCGAGCACGAAATTAAATTCTAAATAAATCAAAGTAATATCTTACCTTTCTTAAGGTCTTATAGACCAAATCTAGTATTATAGGACATTAATCATTATTATCATCATCCTCATCAATTACTTTTTCATTGTATGGACTTTTATGATATTTTTTTAGGTACACTTTCACATTCTATAGATTCTTATTATATTTTTCTGACACTAAGAAGGTTGGAGATAATTTTTTTTTTATCTTAGAATGCCCTTGATATATGCATTTTATCTCACATTGTAAAAATATTTTTCACAATACCAACCTTCCTAACCTTCTAAGTCAAAACTATGGTGATCTTGAAATTCTTCTCTTAATGTTTTTCCAACATAGAGATCAATTTTAAAGAAATCCATATAATCTTACCTTTTGTAAGGTCCAATAGTTGATCTTAGTGGACATTCATCATCATCATCATTATCATCAATAATTAAATTTCACATTGTATAAATTGTTATGATATTTTTTAGCCATCCTTTCACATTGTATTGACTACTATGACATTTTTTAATCCTAAATAAAAATTGTTAATTATACATTTTTTTTATTTTTTCCTTTCAATTATTAGTTAAAAAAATATATTTTAAAATATAAATCAAATTAAATTTATTATTATAAATAATTTATCATTTATTATTTTATTATTGTTATTGTTATTTTTATATATTTGTAAAATATTGTGATAGTATATATATGTCTCACTATAATTCTTTTAAATCATATAATTATTTGAGTTTGTCGACTCACGGTTAAGTTAAACACATATTTTTTTGCATCTTATAAAAAAGACAATCATATGTAGAAATAAGATAATGTATTTTTGTTTCTCCTTTAATAAAAATTATTATAATGCATGCTTTTAATTAGAGAGCTAACATTTGATTCTTCTTTAATAAGAATTATAATAATGCATGCTTTTAATTAGAGAGCTAACATTTGTTTCTTCTTTAAAAATAATTATAATAATGCATGTTTTAAATTAGAGAGCTAAAATGAAATAGTATAAATAAATGACCACATTACTGGATGTTTTAGAATGTTTTTTTTTTTTAAATCACTTTCATTCACCTTAAAGATATAATGAAACTAAAACAATGTGATTTTTTTTTGGGTTTAAATCACTTTCATTCACCATAATGATATAGTGAAACTAAAACAATGTTATGGATGTAGGAGGGGAATGCGGAAATTTTAGCTTCTCTTTTTCTTCCCTAATAAATACATGTTGTGGAGAGTTATTAGAAACTATCCTTTTACTCGATCTTTTACCTTTGAGAAACACACTTTCTGGTTCATTCTTTGCTTAAATATTTATTTATGATACATTTGTCCATTCGTTCCTATACTATTTATTTATGATTGTATTTGTGGCTAACTTTTGTGTGCACATACAATATTTATGATACATTTGTCCATTCTCTCTTATACTGTTTATTTATGATTGTATTTGTGGCTAATTTTTGTGTGCACATACAATATTTATGATACATTCGTCCATTCTTTTCTATATTATTTATTTATGATTGTATTTATGACTAATTTTTGTGTGCACATACTTTTTTGTTGGTTTGTTATTGGAAAAATTTGGATTACGAAAAAAACTTAGTAAAATATAGAAAAATATTCTTTACTAAGTTAATTTTTAACTTAAATAAAAATATAAAAATAAAATAGATTAATTGGGAAAATTTAGATTAATTATTTTTAAAGTATATATATATATAT
>JASDQU010100018.1:173182-198760 GCA_032191745.1 Picea mariana | reverse complement strand
CTTAAAAGTCCAATAAATTTAAAATACAAAAATTAAGAATACCATAAATTCTATTAATTTGTATACAAGTATGTAATATATTTTATAAAATATTTTATTAAAAATGACATCAAGCACAATATGTAACCACAACAATGTGATATTCCAAAAAAATAAGAATCTCATAAAAAAAAAAAGCTTTTGCACTTTTAGATACTTAAAGAAATAAAAAAATGTTTAGTTGGAGAAACTTCGCACTTATGCAACACAGGAAGTTAATATCCCGAGTTACCAGCTTCACATATAGTTTGTTCAACATGACTCGCATTCATGTTGTAGTAATGTTAGTGCACTGGTATGCAGTAAGGAAATTTAATGGATCCCCACGCGAACCACTTAGGGAACATTGGATTAGGTACGAAACAGTTGGTTTATGCCACCTCTGTCTTGATGGCACTCCTCTCAGTCACTTCATCAACTTCTATGAAGCTAAGCTCCGACAAACACTCTCCCATTCATTATTTTTCATTGGCTCTCACGCTCTTCTGGTATACCAAGCCTCCTCACTATGAGCACCTTCTTCTCCATCCAGTGGCCTCCATCCCACTACTCATGACCATCCTCAGTCTTTATCTCACATGTGTAGTGCCTCTAGACTTTTTTTCACTAGACTAGAACTCTGGTTTGCCTCCTTGCCACCTCTTGTGTTGTAACTCCTCCACCATGCCCAGAGAGTGGGGTAAGCCCAAAAGAGGGCCGAATTATTACAAATTCATAGCTCAACATAACCACCTTGACCCCTGGAAACTCTCTACTTGTCCCACTAGCTCTGCTAGCACCGACCATAATTAGCTTGAGATTCCTCAACCTCCCCTTAGTGCTCCGAATTCGCCTCTTCTCCTATATGAAACCATGCTTGATTCTATGGGTTGCCCAATTGATGAAGAAAATCCTCCTCTCAAGATGCCTACCATTCACGCTCTTCGAGAGTCTTTCATCATCACCAGCGCCCCAACTTGCCCAACAATGGAGCCATGCAACTGTGTTGTTGAGGAAGAAATTCCCCCCAAGTGGCTGACACACTGGATAGCCTAAATCACCACCCATGGACTAACGATGGAAGAAACTCCACCAACAGATTTTGATGCAATACCAGTTCCTCATGAGGAAATGGTTGGGAAAATTGAGCATCATCTGCTCAACCCACACCATTTCTGGGACGACCACCTTCAATTGATTTTCGATATGAGTTGGAACCTGGAGGACCAACTCCACAATCATAACATCCTCAACAAACACATGCACCTCCTGTTCGACTCCCTTTTGGGTGCACCGACTCAGAAGTGTCGTCCAACCTGTTTTTCTTCTTCACTTACAGCAATGAAGGACACCCAGGTTCGCCACACCTCTAGCTTCTCTTTCATTTTTTTCCACAGGAACCGACTACAGTTAATTATGGTTTTGCTAAAAACTCTGGTGTATGGCAAGAGCATCGTCATGTTTTCTGGCACTAGGCATGTTTTCTGGTGTATGGCACTAGCCACGTCATGTTTTCTGGCATTATTCATGTTTTCCAAGTTTTCATGCAAACCACTTGTTCTGGTTTCCATGCATGTGGCATAACAAGTAGCAGACTCTAAACATTGTATTGTCATGATGTTTCTTTAAGGTAATACAATATCTTTTACTTACAAAAAAAAATACTTAACCATCAAGAACCTACAACCTCAAATTGTCAAAATGATTTTAATCCTGACATTAGTAGGATTTTGATGATGTATCAAGAATATTAATCTCCATTGTATATTCATACTAGGTTATTAATATAATAAACAAAAATAATATTAATAGCATCTTTGTCTTTTATTAAAATAAAAATTGTATTTAAAAATACCTAATAACTATTAATCAACTTAATTGATCATTAAGTAAATATTTATAACCATAATTTAAACTCATAAATTTAATAATGAGAAACATACTTATACCTATATCTACAAAGAATATTTAACATAAAATTATTCTTACTACTCAACTTAATATATCATTGTATCTAATTATAATAATAATAATTATAGTAAAATAAAAAAATAGAAAATATATTAACTATTTAAGTTGTTTTTATTAACTACTTCTTTTAACAATAAAAATGAATATAAGAAAATAAACTTGCTTTCTTTTTAATGCGAAAACCTTAACTTAAATTATATATATATATATATATATAAAATGATTAACCATCCACTTGTGTATTATAAATTTGCAAAATGTTATCCCACTGTTTTTATAAAACTCATAACTAAACATACATTGATAACATCCTTTACAATTTTTAGAAGCATCCTTTACAATTTTTAGAAGCATAATAAGTAAGCATAAACCGAAAACATTCTTAACAAGATATAAGTATCAAAACTGAATGCGTTAGTTAAAGTAATGTGTACTCCGTACCGACTTGTGTTGTTACGGGTGCTGTCCAAAAGCATATGACTTTATTCTTCAAACCGTGGTAAGGTAGGTTAGGTATGGAAGTGCAGCTTCAAACTATAAACACATCTGCATCTGCCAAAAAATACCATGATAGAGAAGGAAGATGTGACTGAAACATAAAAACCCAATTTTATACGCAATTAGTGTGATCCGTAAGCGCAACTTTCCGCATCCATAAAATTTTCAACCGTTTATATGCAAAGATGAGTTGAGAACCTTTAACAAAGAATGCAATAAATCACTACAACAATCATGACAACATCAGAATACAATTCTTAGATCGATCATTTATTGACAGTTAAACCTTTCAACTGTACTAATTTGAACCAGTGACCGCAGTCACTATGCTCACAATGTCAAATCAAATACCAACCATTGCAGCTTTGAGGTCGACTATGAATTGTTACAGGGTAGAATAGAACACATGGACAGGCCAACAACGATGATGTAGTTATTGTCTGTAGCGCACAAAGAGTGATACACTTCAAACGATTGAACTGAAAATAAGAGAAGGTTATCGTCATCGGCCACGCTTGTACTTTAAAACCAAATTTATATGGTGTAAACATATTTTGCCATTATCCAGGAACAATCTTGTACAGTACGAGTTATGGAAGAGTTAAACGGCCGTTGAAATGTGACTAGTGGACGTCCTACAACATCAAAGTACCATCATTACAACATCAAAGTACCATCATAAGTATATTGTAGAGGGCTAGTAACGAGTAATATACCACCTACTGTATAATATTGAATGAGAATATATTTCAACTTATATATCAAAGTGATCTTAGAATGTATATATCATCTACCACAACATTCAATACTGCCTAACATTCTGTATATTTCTTTCCTAGTGTAAAGTGGCGGCATCCTTCTTCAGCAATCCATCGCTACTATTTCATAAACATACGGTTGTCATTACTTTGACTATCAAGCAATAGTTTTAGAAAGAGGAGACGATACAAGATGAAGGAAAAAATGATGTAAAGATTTCGTATGCATACGGATATTTAACTATAACCATTCGAGCAAAGAGCCATAGATGGTGTGTAATTTGTATGCTGCAGGTATGTCAAATGCAATAGTTTTCTTCCAAAGGAGGATTGGTTTCTATAGTGATACTGACAAAACTATAATGATGCTTAGTCTATTACTGACAAAAATCTGAATATGTAGATCTGAGGCGATTTCATTTTCAAACAGTGTGAGTGCCATCAATGTGGCAATGAGATAAGATGGAGGGGTGAGATAAAACTGGTGAGATGTCCGTGCACTATCGGCGTTGCATGCACAACCCATACCTGAATTGATACTGCATTGGGTTAAACAACCCAATGCTTTTGTGGAGTACTTATGACAAAACACACTGATATAAACGGTCAAGTCTATCCATCCATGACCAGTACTTATGACATAAGATAGAAAACTACACGGTCATGTCTAACCATCCAAGCTTATGCCAAGTGTAAACAACCTTCAAACAAATGATAGTGTCAAGAAATATGAAGAGAATCTTATCATGGCTACACATCTGATCAAAACCTTTTACTTCGAGAGATAAAAATGGTTACTTTATCCGTGGTAACATATAAGAGATAAAAATGGTTACTTTATCCGTGGTAACATATAAGTTCCAGATTTTAAATTACCTTCTTCATGATAATATAAACTTCATGATGATTACTCCTTTCATAACAAGTGTGGGGAATAAATGCACATGTATGGAGGGACCGTGGGAGAATGAGAAGCACATGGAAATTTTGGTAGACATGTGACAAGCAGCACGGGCAGGACAGGGGTATCCATGTAGAAAATGACATGTGGCACTCTGCGACACGTCAGTCATAAGACGTCAGGCTGCTACATGACTCCGGGAGAATGTCGCTCCGGGAGTTTTCCTTCCAGAACAAACGCAGTTCCCTGTAGCTCGGAGCCTCGAAGAGCCGGAGTCCCGAATTCTCGAATTAATTAATGATAATATTATATTAATATCCGGTGAACAAGTAATTAGCGAGAAAGTCACTTTGTGAGAAATTTGTTCCATCATTAAATATGGCAAGGGGAGTTCTAAAATTGGCAGGTTGGTAAAAATTTAGCAGGGATTCTAAAGTGCCAGGGTCGCCGAGATCACACATTGGAAACTAATCGATGACTCACATTCATTTCGGAAAGAGAAGGCGCCCGAGCTATAATCTCCTAGAGCAACTCTTTCATTGAAACCATTTAGTTTTTGACAGTATTCTCATTCTAATTATATTGTGTTTTGCATAATCCATCTTGCTTTTAATTTTTTAATAAGATTCCGTAATTTTTCCTATTATTAATAGTGCAACAGATAGCTACTAAAAAGAACAGATATCCCCATCACTTGTAACTTGATATGTTGTTGGAGTCTGACTTGCGATCTTGGAAATTTCCGTTCCTATGTTGTAGGTTTTATGTCTTTAATGTATTTATAAAATTCAATTATAATGATCTTTGTATACTTCCAAGTGACTTTCTTCCCAATATTTAGAGTTAACTTCAATTTCCATAGTCAATTCTTTAATTTTTCCCATGGACAACGTAAGCAACATCCATTTCATTCTATTAAATAGATCATTGCCTGTCTCTATATGTGTTAGGATAAATAAAGTTATATGTGGTGGCAAAAAAACCCATATAATTTTTTTTGAAAATGTGTTTAGTGTCGAAGATTGTTTGATGTTGTTGTGTGACCTTTGTGTTTGTTAGTTTTTTCTATATATTAACACACACCTAACATGATTGTTTATTTTCACGAATTTTCAGTTCATTGAAGTTAATTTAAACTGTGTGAAAAGAAGGTGTCGAGATAGAGGAAGATGCGCTTTTCCTTAAACTTTTGTCCGTGAGCAACAAGCCCACTTTGCAGAGGTTGAATTGCAATTTTTCTCCAGGAAGAGGGCATCTTTGTAACATGCTTATCCAGTTGATTGTTTTTTGGCAATGATAAAAAAAAATTTGAAGGTTTTTATTTTTGTGGATATTCTTGCAGATGTATTTACAAGTCTGTTGACATGTAAATACTTTAAGAAACAGATGGAGTGGTTGTATTTTAAGAAATACTTTAAGAAACAGTATTTATTTGAAAGTTACTATGAAAGGAAAATCAAAGAGTTTTATGAGCTACGACTCACTCAAATGGCTAAGGATGACCTGATAAACAAATTCTTGGAATTATTAAGGTTTGTGCCTTATATCTGGGAGGACAAAGTAAAAATCCAGCGGTTCCTAAGTTGTTTACTAGAGTCCTGTAAGGACATAATCAAATTCGACAACCCCAAGTCCTTAAGTGAAGTTTTCAGGAAGGCCTGAATGTGTTTTGACCAAGACAAGTAGTGGTCGGATTTTTCTAAGGCTTGGAAAGACAAAAAACAAGATCGAATGGACCAGCGGAAGAAGAGATATCAACTAGCCCCTTTCCGGAATGCAACAAAGACTTTTCCAAGGAAAGAATTTTAGAGCTCCCAAGGAGGTGGTAAACCAGTTAATCTGGAGCATAGAAGTTTGGGGACAGCTCGAGAGAACCGTTGAAATGCTGGTAATGTGGAGAGCCTCACTTAAGGAGGAACTATCCACGATTAACCTATAAAACCAAGACTACAGTTCATAACTTACAGGAAGCTTCTACGGTGGGATATGTGGGAAAAAGTTTACATCGGATCAATGCAGTCGTGGATGGCTGACAAGCTGATCACTAGTCCTCTATAGTGGAAGTTGAAGGTAAAGTTAACAATACTCGTTTTTCTGTTTGAATTGATCGAGGAGCTACTTTGAGTTATATTTCTCTTGGTGTAGTGGAGTAAAATAAACTTAAGAAAACAAGAGATGCAAAATCTTGGCTAGTACAACTAGCAACAGGAACAAAAAGAAAAGTATCTGACTTTATTTTTGACTATGAGTCCAGTTTAAGTGATAAAAACATAAAGATAAATATGAACATTCTACCGTTGGGGTCTTATGATATAATTATCGGAATGGACTGGTTAGAAAGGCATAAAGCAGTTTTAAATTGTTATGAAAAATCACTGAAGTATAAAGACGAAAATGACATCGGTAGGACAATTCAAGGCATACAAAAACCAATCTCAGTTATGCATATTTCAACAATGTAATTTAAGAAGTGCATGAGCAAAGGTTGTCAGATTTACACTATCCAAGTGAAAAAATTGTTGGAAAAAGAAAATAAACCTAGCTTAGAGGATTTTGTCGTCTTGCACGATTTTAGATATGTGTTTGTTGATGAGATAGTTGAATTGCCCCCAAGGAGAGAGATAGACTTTTCTATCAATCTGCTGCCTGGTTTAGCTCCTATATCTAAGGCACCCTATTGAATGAGTTTACCCAAATTAACAGAATTAAAGATTCAACTACAAGAACTGTTGGACAATAAATACATCCGGCCATGTGTCTCACCATGGGGAGCACTAATCCTTTTTGTTAAAAAGAAAGACATAACTCTAAGATTATGCATTGACTATAGACAATTAAACAAAATGATGGTCAAGAACAAATACCCCTTACCTAGAATGAATGATCTATTCGATCAAGTAGGTGGGGAAAAGATTTTTTCTAAATTGGATTTAATATCTGGTTATCACGAGGTTAGAATAAAAGATGATGACATAAGTAAAACAACATTCAGAACGAGATATGGACATTACAAATTTGTTTTTATATCATTTGGTCTCGCTAACGCGCCAACAACATTTATGTGTTTTATAAACAACATTTCTAGTCAGTACTTGGATAATTTTGTTTTGGTATTTATTGATGATATCCTAGTGTATTCTAAAACAGAAGAATGCACAAACTTTAAGAAAACAAAAACTGTATGCTAAATTTGACAAGTGTGAGTTTTATCAGAATAAAATACAGTACCTAGGACATGTAATATCTGAAGAAGGCATTGCAGTCAACCTAGAGAAAATAAGAGCCATCATGGAATGGCCAATCCCTAGGGATGTAGAAGACATCCATTCATTCATGGGAATCATTGGATATTACCATAGATTGATAGAGGGGTTATCCAAGATTGCTTACCCTATCACATCTTTACAAAAGAAGGGAACCAAATTTAACTGGCCACAGATATGTGAGGACATTTTTAATAAGTTAAATGAATTGTTAACAACCACACCCATTTTAAAGGTAGTAGACCTGGATAAAGACTTCACAGTCTGTGTGGATGCGACTAAAGAAGGTTTGGGAGGTGTCATAACTCAAGAAGGGCACGCTATTTTCTATGCGTCCTGAAAACTAAAAGAGAACAAACGAAACTATGTCACTCATGACTTAGAGTTAGCAACTGTCATCCACACATTAAAGATGTGGCGACACTATATAATGGGCAGAAATTTTTTGTTGTTGAATGATAATAGTGGTGTGAAATTTTTGTTTAGTCAACCAAACCTTAACGCAAGGCAGACAAGATGGATGGCCTTCTTGAGCGAATTCGAATTCGAGGTAAGATACATCAAGGGAAAGGAAAACAAGGTGGCAGATGCTTTAATTAGAAGAATTCATGGGTTGTTTGACATGAAATTTAGCAAGGTTGAAAGCGACCTTGAGAAAAGAATAAAGGCTGCAAGTAATAATGATGAAAATTACATTAAAATAGTGGCAGATTTACGAAATAATGCAGAAAATTTAGACAGAACATATATGATTTTGGACATAAATGGTCTACTAAGATTCAAAAACATATTATACATACCAGATTCTGCTAAATTAAAGTTAACAAATTTGGACGAAGTACACAAGAAACCATATTCTGGTCATCCGAGATACCAAAAAACGATAACAACACTAAGGAAGTTATTTTATTGGCCTAATATGAAGGGCGAAACAACAAAATACTTATCTAAGTGCCAAGATTGTCAATAGGTGAAAGTTGAACACCAACATTCAGCCGGCCAGTTGCACCATCTACCTGTGCCAGAATGGAAATGAGAGACTATATCACTGGATTTTATCACAGGTTTGGCTAGAACTCAAAAACAAAATGATTCAATCATGGTAGTAATTGATAAGCTTATTAAGTCCGTGTGACATCCCCCAAAAAAATAAAAAAGTTTAAGATGGAAATTTCTTAGGAAATCATTTTCCATTTTTGGCAAATTCGAAATTGGAAAATTTTTGCCATTTACGAAAATTCCAAATTTCAAATTTAGCTCATTGTAATTAATGATTATCATTGTTGGGAAGAAATCTGATTTGACCCAACTAACTACTTGACTATGATATGTGTATGAAACATAATATTTTATAATTATTGTTGGAGGACAAATCGAACAACCATGTTGAAAATTAGCTTTCCATGACTCCATGAGTGGGGAACATGTTGGAACTACCTCAAGGATGATTTTGACAAGTGGAAAATCAAGAATTTGGCCATTGGCAGCCCCTGAAAAACAGGGATTTGAAAATATGCGAAAATTCCCAAGGGGGAAAAAGACCTAGGCAAAAATGATTGAGGATATATGGCATATGTGAGGAGGCAGGACACTGCCTAGTATGCAGGGAAAATTATTCATCTCTTGTTGTTATGAACATCGATTTCTGGGTGTGAGGCAAGGGAATTTGTTGATACTAAAAGACTATTGCTGAGGTAGAGGTTTGAGTTTGCCCTCATGGACTCATGGTCAGGCTAGGGGGTGAATATAACAAGTGACCTTGGCTTTTCCATTCTAAGGTTGGGAGGAACGTGGTTGTTCCTTTTGTTTTTCAGTGAACAAGTTCAGATATGTTCCTCTACTCTTTTCTGGCTATAGATATTTATCTTGTTTAAATGGTGATTAGAATTCATATATATGTTGTTGGGTGAATTATTTATACTGAAATTCTTTCTAATTCAAGAATCGTTTTTATTTAAAATTGATTCAAAGAGGATATATATATATATATATAGTATCATCGTTGTGTAAATTCTTGCTATGAATTAGATTACAAATGGATGGAACAAGCATAGGATAAACCATTGCCAGACTTAAATCTATGCTCGAATAAGACTTCCTGTGTGTATTTATGCAACTATTAACAAGTTAAATTATGAATGGATGGAAATAGGCATAGGATAAACCTCTACCAACGCTAATATTATACTTTGAATAAGTCTGCCTATATATAGTTATATATAAATAATAATTATGAGTGGGACCAGAAATTTGTGAATACAACAACATACYTCTAATAGAAACGAAGTCGAACGATTCCCTATCGGACCATAGAGATCCGGAAATTTCATAAGTGTAGAAAAACAAGTTCGAAGGAGTCCTTTATACTCACATATTATTGTACTAAGTTGTAAAGATTTATAACACTGCTATACTACAAATGTGTGACAATTATAATGGTAAACGACAGTATAACTAACAATAAAAAATTTCTGGAAGGGTAAAAAGAAAATTCAAGGAAACGAATCGAACTCTGTAATACAAACAAGTTTTCTGAGAGGGAAAAAAATATTGTGAACTCAACAAATAGAAGTGAGAAACACATTTTTTTTTCATAAATATTCACAGTTGGATAAACTCGAAATCTCATGACTGTATTAATGGGAAATAAATCATTCGGATAATGTTGAACAAAGGAAGCGATAGTACAGGTGAAATGCTCCAAGCACAACATTACAGAAGTAACAAAACAAAAGCTAAATTTCTGGAAGGTTTTAGGTTGGCATGCCTTCTTATAAAAGAATAGTCTTGATGTTATAAAGAACCATAACATTGTGTAGACGAGATTTAAATTCACTGCCCTGGTATTTCAACTTCACATAAAAACAAGAGAAGGAGGTTCACGGATTAAACCCCTTTAAAATTTATATTACAAATCCAATCAGATTAAAAATCCAGTTGTGTCTAACTTTGCACAAGCTTCGTGTTCTTTTCCAACACTGAAGCATCAACATAAAAATAAAGTGTACCCTTAACCAACCGATACAGGGAAACGAAGCGAGATTTCTTTGTAAGTGATAAAATCTGGACAGAGTCTCGGTCCTTAGTGCTAGAAAACTTGAAAATCTAAGTCCGAGAGGTACTTTGCATGGAACTCGAATACCTTTCATGCGAATGATAGGGACCGACCTCCAGAACCTCATGGGGTTGACACCTCTTTAATAAAAATTATCCATTATAACAATTAGTAAACATAAAAGAATAAAAATAACGAAAACTTCAACAGAACGATGAATGAAGGCAAGCGAAATTCTGAAATAATACTTAACTCATGACTGGAGTTTGGCACCTTGTTCTTGTCACGTTGTGGTTGAATAAATGTCCTGGGCCGAGGGGAGGATGGTCCAGGAATTCCTCATGGGTACCTCGCATCAACAATGTCCCATCATTAGAGTGGTACCAAATCGTAAATTCTTTTCTTACAAACAAAAATAATCAACAATACTAACTTTTCAATATATAAGCTGTGTAAAACATGTTGTGCGTGTAGGCCGAATACACTGTACAAAATTTACATGTAAGTACATAGGTTGTAGCTAAGTGTTGGGTTAACACCTCTTGAACCAAATAGCCGAGGGTACTTATAAATCAACAGTAACTACAGAGATAATTTATTATTGAACCCAAATGACTTACACTAACTGCAGAGCCATGATAATGGCAAGAAATTCTACAAGCTCAAACATTATGCTGTAAATTATTTTGTTAAGGAAATATTTGAAACCATAGAAGTCCTTTTTTCAAATGGTACCGGGCAGAATGTTATAGCCATGGAGAAAATAGTATATGCATAGGATTCAACTAAGGTTTAATGAACCTCACAGAAAGGAGGAATCGTCTTCTGAAAGTCGAGAAAACAAAACAAGAATTGTATTATACTATATACACAGTAAGAGTTTTCTTTCCAAATAAAAATCTGGCACAGTCTATCGAAGGTTCAATATCAGGCCTCGACTTACATCAACAGAGGGACAGTAATAAATCTCACAATATTAAGAAGTTACAAAAACCCTATGCATTGAATCATACACAAAAAGACTATACGGTGGAGTATCGAGACCTTGAGAGGGACTGAGAAAGAAAATGACTGAATATTACCACTTCTTCAGGAATAGGAACAACCGAGAAAGAATCGCTAGAGATAACGATGAAGGGAAACTTTAACTTAAGGATGTATAACAGGAGCTACAAAACATCGCTTTCACTATAACGTTTTTTTTAAGAACCACCCTATTATTGAAACCACTGTATCATTTTAAAATCCTTTCCAGGGAAGATAGACTACATTGCCTGCCCACTGGGAAGTGATCGCCAAGTTGACAGTCTTGCCTACTGAGGGAAATGATACGCAAAGCCATTCGAAGGACCTCACAATGACAAAGGAAATCTCGTTTTACCCTAAGAGGAGCCTTTACAAGGCCAAGTTAATACTGAAAGTATAGGGGTTGGTCGGGCCATGTGATGTGGCCGAGTTGGCTCAATTAGATTGGAGGAGGCATCGGGAAAGGCCATCAAAACTCGTACCTACAGGACCTCCATTAATGACTAAGTGCAGAGCTTTAACTCTTTCTAACAAATACACCTTTCTTCCCATGCCAAACAACAAATGCGTAGTTAACTTAACTCCTTCATGACACGACTAGATGGGGATACGTTCTTCCCAACTGTTTTCTTGCAGTTAACTTTTTGTTTCAGTAAAGACTTCAATGGGATCTCGTTACCCGAACGCCTTTAGGTAAATGGACTCGGTTATCACATCACTAACCATGATTATTTGTTAAAGGAACCCTTTTATTTAACCCGACTATACAATGGTGCCAAGTGCTTGTTGTTAAGCCACATGTATTCAACCATGGAGTATAGTCTTGACCCCTTGATTTTATATATGGTAAGTGCATTATGTTACAAGTGTAATATTTAGGCTTGTGCACAACCATAGGAACCTCATGTCTAGGGAGAGGTTAGGACTACAAGTCCTAAGTCTAAAACTACTATATAGATACATATATGTATATGGATGAGTAGGTTTGAGACCAAAGGTAAATGCTAAAGTCTTTATTGAATTATCCTAGTAAGTCTTCTACCCAAAGTAAGTTAGACTTATGTAGGAGTGATATTGTGTGAGAGGAAGAGATTAAGTTACCTCACCAAGGTTTATAACAGAAATGAAGATTTCTTTCTCTTACCAACGAACATATAAATGAAAATTTAGAGATTAGTTCCCATATAATTTATTTTTTATGGTAAATTTGAGGTACATTACACATGGTATCAGAGAAAAGGTTACAACACTTGGACCTTGAACATGGCCAAAGTATTTACTTAGCACATTCTTTTTTTTATGATTATGAAAAGCTAAGAAAAACAATTGTTGTTTCAGACAAAAAACTCTTTTTTGTTTTGCGTTAATCATGGCAGCCCAGGATGACACAGAAATCAGACTTGAGGGAAATCATGCACAAAGAACTATTGAATATCCATGAAATAATAGTGACATAAGATCACCTACTGAAGTTCTGGAAATGATGAGGAATCTCATTGTTGAGCTACAAGTCTTCAAAGCAGACAATGAGAAACTGAAGAAGGCGCAACAGGAAATAAATGAGGTCGTACTGCGTAGTATACTGACAAAGAAAACCCCAAAGGACGATGACCATGAGGAAGAGGTCAGTAAAAGGGCCTCCAAGAATTCTTGTCCTAAAGAAGAAAAAGGGGAAATCTCATCTTATGGTACAACTTCAGCTGAATATAAAACAAAAACAGTAAGAAAAAGAAAGCAGGTAGACCACCTTGAGGGAGAATTTAAGAAAATCAAACCCACTACCTTTGATGGGGAATCCTGAATAGGGGAGGAAGCTGAAGCATGGTTACTAGACATCAAGAAGCATTTCTAGATATAAAACTATTCCAACAATATGAAAGTTAGGATGGCCATCTATAATCTAAAAGGAAAGGCTAGCATTTGGTGAAAATATCTAAAATTGGCCAAGGGCCTAAAGGAGAAACAGATGGAATGGGGTGAATTTAAGAAATACTTTAAGAAACAATACGTATATGAAATCTACTATGAATGAAAAACCAAATAATTATATGATTTACGACTCGATCAAATGACTATGGAATGTCTAATAAACAAATTCTTGGAATTACTAAGATTCACACCTTATATTCAAGAGGATAAAGTAAAAATCCAGTGGTTCCTAAGTTGTTTATCGTGGTCCTACAAGGACATAATTGAATTTGATAATCCCAAGTCCTTGAGTGAAGTAGTCAAGAAAGCCCGAATGTGTTACGACCAATACAAACAACAGTCCGAGTTTCCTAAGGCTTGCAAAGACAAGAAACATGACTGAATGAACCAATGGAAAAAGGGATACCAACGAGCTCCGTATCGGAATGTAGCAAAAAATATTTCCAAGAAAAGATTTCCACTCCAACAATCCAAATACGCAAGGCGGTGGTAAACCGGTAAATCCGGGAACAAAGAAATTTGGGGACAGCTCTCGCGAACCATTAAAGTGCTAAGAATGTGGAGAACGCCATCTAAGGAGGAAAGTTCCACATTTAAATTAAGCAACCAGAACTGTTTTTCACAATTTGTAGGAATCCTTGATGGTGGGAGATGTGGGCAGAAGCTTGCATCGGATAAATGAAGTAGTGGATGGTCGATAAGCTAACCACCAGTCCTCTGTGGTGGAAATTGAAGGTAAAATAAATAGCACTCGAATTTCTTTTTTAATTGATACTGGAGCCACCTTAAGTTGTGTCTCTTCTGGTATAGTGGAGTCAAATAAACTTAAGAAAATAAGACATGCAAAGTCTTGGCTGATACAAATAGCAACGAGAATGAAAAGGAAAGTGGTCGATTTTATTTCTGATTTTGAGTTTAGTTCAGGCATCCAAAACATAAATACAAATATGAACATTCTACCGTTAGGATCTTATGATGTAATTATTGGAATGGATTGGTTAGAAAAGCATAAAGAAGTGCTAGATTGTTACGAAAAATCACTTAAGTATAAAGACGAAAATGACATGATTAGGACGGTTCAAGGAATACAAAAACCAGTCTCAATTAGACAGATCTCAGCAATGCAATTCAAGAAATGCATGATAAAGGGTTGTCAATTTTATGCCATTCAAGTAACAAACCTGTTAGAAAAAGAAAATAAACCCAACTAGGAGGATTTTGTTGTTCTACATGATTTTAGAGATGTGTTTGTTGATGAAATACTTGAATTACCTCCTAGAAGGGAGATAGAATTTTCTATCGACCTACTACTTGGTTCAACCCCTATCTCAAAATCACCTTACCGAATGAGTTTGCCAGAATTAACATAACTAAAAATCCAAATACAGGAATTGTTGGACAAAGAATATATCAGACCAAGTGTTTCACCATGGGGATCACTAGTCCTCTTTGTGAAAAAAAAAGACGACACTCTAAGATTATGTATCGATTATGGACAATTAAAAAAAATGACTATTAAGAACAAGTACCCCTTACCTATGATAAATGATCTGTTCAATAAAGTAGGTGGGGAAAAGATCTTTTCAAAGTTGGATTTATGATTTGGTTATCACCATGTTAGGATAAAATACGAGGACATTAACAGAACAACTTTTCAAACAATATATGGACATTACAAATCTGTAGTTATACCTTTCAGTCTCACTAATGCGCTAGCCACATTTATGTGTTTAATGAACAATATTTTCAGTCAGTACTTGGACAAGTTTGTGTTGGTATTTATTGACGATATTCTAGTATATTCTGAAACAAAGGAAGAACACAAAGAACACTTGAGAATAGTTCTGCAAACTTTAAGGAAACACAAACTATATGCTAAATTTAATAAGTGTGATTTTGATCAAAAAACAATACAGTACCTAGGACATGTAATATCTGCAGAAGGCATTGTAGTTGATCCTGAGAAAATAAGGGCCATTATGGAATGGCCAATATCTAAGGATGTAGCAGACATCCGGTCATTCATGGGAATCACCAGATATTACCGTAAATTTATAGAGGGATTTTCCAAAATTGCTTACCCTATCAGATCATTACAAAAGAAGGGAACCAAGTTTAACTGGTCATAGAAATGTCAAGACAATTTTGATAAGTTAAAAGCCACACCCATTTTAAAGGTAGCATATCCAGATAAAGACTTCACCATCTGTGTAGATGCGAGTAAAGAAGGACTAGGTGGAGTTTTAACCCAATAAGGGCATGCTATTTTCTATGAGTCCTGAAAACTAAAGGAACACGAGCAAAACTACATCACTCATGACTTAGAATTGGCAGTTGTAATACACGCCTTAAAAATGTGGCGACACTACATAATGGGAAAAAAGTTTCTATTATTGATTGACAACAACGGTGTGAAATTTGTGTTTAGTCAGCCAGAACTTAATGCAAGACAAGCAAGATGGCTAGCCTTCTTGAGAGAATTTGATTTCGAGGTAAGACATATCAAGGGTAAGGAAAACAAGGTAGTTGATGCTTTGAGAAGAAGAGTTCATGGGTTGTTTGAAATAAAAATTAGCAGGGTAGAAAGCAATCTTGAACAAAGGATAAAGACTACAGGTAAAAACGATGAAAATTACACTAAGACAGTGGAAGAATTACAAAACACTACAAAAAATTCAGACAAAACAAACTCGAGTTTCGACAAGAATGGGTTACTACTGTATAAAAACAGGATATACATACCAGATTTAGTAGAATTAAAGTTAACAGTCTTGGATGAAATGCATAAGAAACCATATTCTGGTCATCCAGGATACTAGAAAATAATAACAACACTAAGAAAGTTATTTTATGGGCCTGATATGAAGGGCAAAACAACAAATACTTAGCTAAGTGTCAGGATTGTCAGCAGGTAAAATTCGAACACCAACATCCAGCCAGCCTATTGTAGCCATTACCTGTGTCAAAATGGAAATGGGAGACTGTAACAACCTAATATTTCTAAACATCATTAAGTTTCATAAACATTTTTATTACGTAAACTGAACAATAACTTCCTAGCATAATACCGATTTTCATAACAGCAACTTCAGTAACTTAGATTTATCAATAAATACTGATTTCATAGCAGAAAGAAATAAATACATAACTTAACAAAGTACCTGGTTCTGATGCTAATTTTTGTTGCCTTTGTGCCTTGCTGCTACCTTGCTGCTACCTGCTACATAGATCAACCCTGCCACAAACAGGAAAATAACTGCCCAAAACTACTGTCCTCCCTGCCAACTAGGAAAACTACGTAGCTCCAGGATATCTACGGATATATTGGCCCCCATGCCCAAAACCTCCAGCAACTCAGTGCCTCCCTTGATCAAAAGCCACAGTGCCAAACTCTCTACTCACAGCAAATGCCATACTCCTCAGACAAATCCCTCCTCCGTCGAAAGATGCCCCCGTAAACCTCCTTTCCTTCCCTTATCCCCCCTTCACCGACTCCTCATTACTTCTTCAACCACCTCCGTGCCTGTCCCTCTTTCCTTTAATGTTTTATCTTCTCGGGATTCATAGGCTCCCTCTCTGCATACGCAACCATTTTATATCATTTTTCATTGATCTTTTAAATTTTATTTCTTAGTTCATTAAATGTGATCTGTAGTTAGAGTATTACTCAGTTAATCACAATTATCTTCTTTAATTAATTTTACTTTTCAACCTTTACACATTTATTCAACTAGGGTCATTACATACACCCACCCTTCAAGAAACTTCGTCCCAAAGTTTAAGGTATCTGATGGTACACAGGAAAAGAGCATGGTTCACACATTCACAACAAGTAACTGACATTATCAGCAAGTAAGTCAAGAAATCTCATACATACTAGTGTATATGTACAAGAAATGCATGTGTAGCTAGTACATGCAAGTCTCGTGCATGTACTGATAATCAAACTGTCATCCTTTAGTAATTTATGCATGCATTCAATCCAGTCAGCAAGACTAGTCTTTTATAAGAGACAAAAATTAATCAATTGTTTGAGAAATTCTTTAATCACAATTATCTGGTTTAACAATTTTATTTTAAACAACTGTGGTTTAGCTATGTCATAATGAATATCCATGTATACACAATTTATTTATTTATTTTTATTTTTTTAAGGGAAGACATCAATTCCACCACAAGACAAATCCCCATACTGTCACAACTATTACTACTCATCCTTCCTCCCTAACCTACTTCCAGCTCCATTCCTATCCTTCCTCTTCTAGAATATCTTGGAGAGTCAACTATATTGACCTAACTCCAAATAGAACCCGTAAGTGGAAGTGTCGCTATCTCAACCAAGCTTCCCTAGCAGGCAACTGACAGTCATCATCACACGTCTTGGGGAGCGTGAACTAGCATCGTTCTCCCATGACTTGAGGTTTCGGAGGATACACGGTGGGAAATGCATCCACCCCTCCTAACAGAACCAGGGTCAACACCCTACAATAGAGGATACTCGTTGGGAAATGCCTCCACCCCTCCTAACAGAACCAGGGTCAACACCCTACAATGGAACATACATGGGCACTGTGTTGCTGGAGGTTTTTTCATCGCTTATTCAGTTTTGGGCAGTGTTAGTGCCAAAATCATGCACTAGTACACATATCATAGCAATACATCCAAATCAATATAAATTGCACATACATTATTCATACCATAATGTTTCTCAGTTAGTGGTCCTAGTACCCACTTTCATGATCATTATAACTTGGCTATTTCATAGCCCATAACCTGCAGATTAGTCTGCAACACAACTCATACATTTCTATGCATTATCATCATATTATGGCATACTATCATCACTTCACTTTGGTATCCCTGTACCGATAGATCAACATCAAGTTTTCCACATAGAATTAGATTTCATAATATCCCATAATTCAAACTCATCATTCATTCATGAGATTATCATTTGCCCAAAATAGACTGCATTGTATCCAACATCATTCTAATAGTATTAAACATTCAACAATTTCACTTTCTCGCAATATGTCGCAACATATACATCATCATCAATAACATTTAAACATTCAAAAAATTCACATTCACATAACAGATCGCATTACATGCCTCATCATTGATAACATTTAATCATTCATAAAAGTTCATAAGTTTAAAGTTTAAGTGTATCACTTAATAGTTTCACTGTGACTGGGAAATAAAGTGTATAGGTCTCAGATAATCCTGGTCGTCTAAGTCAAAAGGTGGTTTTACCTACACCCCACCCTCGAGAACATATTCTCGAGGTGGTCAAAATAGTGACGGATAGTCTCGGCGTAGTGTCTCGGCATCCTCCCAAATAGCAGATCCTCGACTATACTTGTCCCACTGGACCTTAACTTGGTCTACCAGACGGTTTCTGAGCTGTCGGACTCTACGGTCCAATATGAGTAACGGTTCTACCGTGAGGGTTCCTACGTCTGATACCTGCAATTCTTTCCAATTTAGTTTATGTGATTCATCAGCGACATAATGACGTAAAACAGATACATGAAATACATTATGAGTTTTATGCAAGTGGGGTGGCAGTACGAGACGATAGGCAACGGGTCTAATTTTCTCTTGGACCCTAAATGGCCCTATAAACGAGGTGACAACTTTGTCCCCTTCCCGAACCATATGGTACTCTTATTAGGCCTTATACGAATGAAAACTTGGTCCCCCACTTCATAATTTCGATCGGTCCTGTGTGCATCCGCATAACTTTTTGCCTATCCTGTGCTTCCTTTAGCCTCTCCCTAATTTGAATCACCTATTCCTCCATTTCCTGAATCAATTCTGGCCCAACTGTTACTCGGTCTTCTAATCTATCCCAGCTCAATGGTGTTCTTCATGGCCTTCCATACAAAGCTTCGTATGGTGGCATTCCGACGGAGCTATGATAACTGTTATTGTAGGAAAACTCTACCAAAGGTAGGTACTTCTCCCACTGGGTTTGATTATCCATCACATACATCCTAAGAATGTCTTCCATAACTTTATTTACTCTCTCAATTTGCCCATCTGTTTTAGGATGATAAGCTGTKCTTAAGTTCAACTGAGTCCCCAATGCTGACTGTAAACTTGTCCAAAATCTAGAGGTGAATCTGGAGTCCCTATATGAAATGATCTTCTTAGGTATCCCGTGCAAACGGATAACCTCGCTTATGAACACTCATGCCACATCAGTGACATCGTAAGTGTCTCTAACTGGAATGAAATGAGCACTCTTGGTTAACTTATCCACTATCACAAGAATGGCATTGTGTCTATTAGATGTGAGAGGCAACCCTACAACAAAATCCATAGAGATAACTTCCCACTTGGACATAGGGACATCATGTGGTTGTAGGAGGCCTGCCGGGTGATGGTGGTTGGCCTTCACTTGTTGACACTCTAGGAATCTGGCGATGAAATGGACTACATCACGCTTCATGCCTACCCAAAAGAAGAGTTTCTTCATCTCTGCGTACATCTTCTTCACACCCGGATGTACGCAATAAAGTGCTCTATGCTTCCTTTAGTATGATGCTTCGAATATCCCCATTCTCCGGGATGTACATCCTTCCTCGATATCTCAACAATCCGTCTATTTCTAGATTATATCCTTCATACTTTGGGTCTATCTACCTCCCGCTCTGGAGGTCTGAAGTAACCTTTAAATACCAACTGTCTCGTAGTAGTTGTGTCAACACCTGTTCCCTCAGATTGACCTTTAAGGGTACCAAGGAGAAGATACGTGGTCTCCTACTCAAGGCATCTGCGACCACATTTTCCTTCCCCTTTATGTATGAAATACAAAATTCATACTCACTCATAAACTCACTCCATCGCCTTTGCCTGGTGTTCAGATCTCTTTGAGTGAAGATATGTTTTAAACTTTGATGGTCCATCTTGAGCTCAAAGTTTCGTCCCACAAGATAGTGTCTCCAAAGTTTCAGAGCTAGCATTACAACTGCCAACTCTAAATCATGAGTCGCGTATAACTCTTTGTGCTTCTTCAACTTTCTTGGCGCATAAGCTATCACTCCTCCATCCTGCATTAGCATGGCCCCCAACCCTTGTTTCGAGGCATCCATGCAGACCATGAAGTCCTTTTCCATATCTGGCACTCGTAGAATTGGCACACTAGTTAGTAACCTCTTAAGCTCAATGAATGCGCTCTCACATTCTTCTGTCCATTCATACCTAACCCCTTTGCGTTGCAAGGTGGTGATGGGTTTCACTATTTTTTAGAATCCTTCCAAAAATCTCCGGTAATAACCTGCTAGCCCCATGAAGCTTCTCACCTCATGTGCATTTTTCGGCACTGGCCATTACATAATGGCCTTTACCTTTTCTGGGTCCACCGAGATTCCTTCGCCGGATATGATATGACCTAAATAGTGGATCTCTTTCTGGAAGAAGGAACACTTCAACAACTTTCCATACAGTTTGTTCTCCCTAAGGCAAGACAATACTACTCGCAAGTGTTCCTCGTGTTCTCTTTCATTCATGGAATAGATGAGAATGTCATCCAGAAAAACTTGTACAAATCGATCTAAGTACTTCCGGAATACACCATTCATGAGGCTCATGAATACTGTTGGCGCATTAGTCAATCCGAAAGGTACCACAACAAACTCGTAATGTCCAAACCGAGTTCGAAAGGTAGTTTTTGGGATATCATCTTCCTTAATACTTAACTGATGATACCCAGATCGCAAATCAATCTTTGAGAATACCGTTGCTCCTTTCATCTGGTTGAAGAGGTCATCTATTCGTGGCATTGGGTACCTATTCTTCACTGTAGCATGGTTCAAGTCCCTGTAGTCTATACACAGTTGTAAGGATCCATCCTTCTTCTTTACAAAAATTACCGGTGCGCCCCAAGGTGAGACATTGGACCTTACTAGCCCTAAGTCCAGTAATTCCTTCAACTGCATTTGCAATTCACAAAGTTCCAGCGTCGCCATCCGATACGGAGTCTTGGATATTGGTTCTGCACCAGGTTTTAGCTCAATAGTAAAATCAAGCTCCCTCTCCGGAGGTAACCCTGGTAACTCGTTCGGAAAAACATCCTGAAATTATGACAAAACCGGGTACTGGTCCAATGAGGGTCCCTTCCTTTCTTTCACTGCCTCCACTACATAAAGTCATCACCCTCGTCTCAAGCATCGCTTGACTTTCATAGTTGATATAAAGCGTAATGACACTTTTCTCTGTACACCTTGGATCTCTACTGGTCTTCCTTCATCATCAATACAAAGTACCTTCTTAGCGAAACAATCTACCAAAGATCGATGAGCTTCTAACCAATCCATTCCAATGATTAGGTCATACGCCCCAAGAGCAGTGACGTATACCTTCAACCTAGTAGTGCACACTCCTAGGTCTACTATACAATTATCAACACTAGGTCCTACAACTTGTTTTTCCCCCGAAGCCATATCGACTTGCTTAAAGTCATCGTGCTCATAGGTTGCCAGCCCACTGTTTTCTAATGCAGATGGTGAAATGAAACTATCTGTCGCACCAGAATCAAACAAAATCTTAACATTAAAATGATTTAGCGTACCTGACGACTCCACCATGGTGGATTGATGTTCGGCCTGGCGGTTATTAACTGCTGTGTAAATCTGATGGTTGCCACTTGACCTCCCCATTGGTGCCTTTCCTTCTCTATGCACAAACCCTGATTGTAACTCTGGACAGTCCCGTTCATAATGGGGTCCTTCGCATCTCCAACAGGCAATACGAGATTGAACCGGTGCACTGTTATGTGACTGATTCCTAAATGAGTTCCTTCCCTTGGAACCCCTAGCCCTACTAGTTGTTCCTCGAGATGGTCGTGGACCTGTCTGTACCATTGGCGATGAACGAGATACTGCACTAGTTTCCATTGAAATCCCTGCAGCTACTATCCTTGGCACGAACTTGTTACCATAAGGTGGTGGCCTTGAGCCCCCTCCCCTAGGAAATGTCCTCGAGTTCTTTCCTACGAATCCAGGGCGATGTGGAAATGTCAACCTTGTACCCCCTGTTAAGTTCATGTGTTCTTCCGCATAACGCGCACTTTCTACCACCTCCAGTACTGACGACGGTTTCCACATCCGCACCATAGCTCTTATCTTTGGGTTCAATCCATAAATGAAGCGCTCTGCCTGTTGCTGGTCATTGTCTATATACAAAACATACTTGACCAGTTCCATAAACCTGATCTCGTATTCTTCTACAGTTTGATTTCCTTGTACTAAGGCATGAAATGCCCCTACCTGTTTCTCCTCATAGTGTGCTAGTAGATATTTCCTTCGGAACCTCTCCTCGAAAAGTTCCCAAGATACTGTGTCTGGGGTAAGGTGTAGTTGTCTTTCCAAGTTGCCCCACCAGTTCAAGGCACTGTCTCTTAACTGGAAAATTGCGATCTTTGCCTTCAAGTTGGACGCATAGTCTCTTAAGGAAAAACACCTGGTCATGCCTTCCAACCATGCTTCCGTGCGTTCACTGGCGCGACCTCTGGCAAACTCTGGAAGTTTGATCTTCTGCAATTCTCGCCTGATGTCTTTAGGTGGAAATTCTCCCCTTGAGTTCCTTGATGCTTCTGGATTACCCATTCTAGATGGTGGGGGTTCCACTTCAGTCCCTGCTGGTTGGCGCCCCTTTAAAGTCTCGTTAATGGCTTCCAACGAGCGTAGTATGAGGGCTAGTTCAGGCGATGGTGGTGGTGGTGCTGGTGGTGTTGATGGTGTTGATGGTGTGGGTGGCGTCGGTGGTGCCCGTGACGATGCTCCCCTGGCTCGACCCCTTCGAGTCCTGGCCATCTTGTATGATTTAACCTGCATCACCCCAAAGTTGTCCGGGTGAGTTCAAGGGCATTTCAAATTGGTGCTACTTAAACTTAGAAACAGGGTTAGGCATAAGTTTTCTTTACTTGTCTGTAAACAGACATTACTCCATCAGGGGAATTGGCTAGGTTTGGGTTAGGATTAAGCGTCTAAGCTTGGTTAACATCGAATTTTAAGGTAGATTAACCTTATACTCAAATAAAATAATTAATTTAAAATTATTATTACACTAATTTCACCCAAATTAATCTTACTTTAATTTTATACTAACTTAATCTTACTTATATATAAATTATTTATACTAAATTATTTAATTTTCTTTAAATTATTTTTAACACCTTATACTTTATATATTTATATAATAATTGAACGTATACCCAAGGGTTCAGGCACGCATGGGTTCCATGTGATCGCCTGGCTTTCATAAGCTCCCTCGTATCTAATCCCCAATTTCTACACCTGTCAACCTTTCAACTCTCTACGCGTTCTTCCTCTGTCCCACTTTCTCATCCGCTGGGACTTTCCTCGCATCAGTCTTTATCCACCACAGATCTGCCTCTACTCTGCTCAGAGGTTTTCAAAATCTTCCTTGCCATGGCTCACCTTCACATCGTTTTTCTGAGCACTTTACCAGTTCGTTTTGCGTAAGAAGAGTATATTGATATGGCCCCTGATAAGATCCGGGACCTGGAGTCCAGTCTCCTTGAAATATTGGGAACCAATCCCCTATCTATACAATTTGCGGAGCTCGCCCTCAGTTATGGTAAGAGGTACGGTTCAGTCCGCATGTTGTGCACAGTTTCAGTACCTTCCTTGAGTTAATTGAGTCAAGAATCTGCATAAACCTTCCTTACTTTATGGTAATGAATGGTAATTTCCTCTTTCGAACAAAAATATTTGCCTGTAATTCCCGTTCTGTACAAATTTTGGTATTTTGCTTTTAATCTATTTCATTTATATTTACAAATTTATTTGTCTGTGCATATGCATGTAGTTAGCTGCATATACATTGCCTTTCCGAATTGCTCACGGCCCTTTGCTCCTAACTGTGAAATTCCTCACTTAAATTTTGGGTTTCGGGGTTTCCTTATGTCCGACGCCGAGAGTCTCCTACCCTCACGGACTCCTGACCTTCGATATACCGATGCGCTACCTTCTAGCTTTATCCCTCCTTGGCTATGCTTTGGTCCATGTGACCCTATCCTATGTGACCGTAGTCCTATTCCTGTCGGGATTCAGGGTTTTCCCGTAACAAAGAATCGACATACCTTAAATCACGAAACCCCGATCTTCGATTTCGCGATGTGTTTACGTCTTGATTAAAACGTCTATTAATTAATCCCCTTTTTTTTTAACGAAGGTTTAAGTGTTAAGTTAATTACGTCGGACTTTCAGGGTTCGCGAGTTCTCCTGACATGATTTTCTTTTCACCGAGAATCTCGAAATGCCGATCTTCGATGCATGTGTGAGCTCTCTCCTCCACATCACCACTTCCTCGTCGCTCCATCGGGTATCGTGAAATCACGACTTCTAATGCAACAATTCCTTTGTATGCAAAAAGCCCGAAATGCCGAACCCYGACTCTTTTAGATCCTCAGACACGCGTCCCTCAAATCGGACGGCTCCGACTGTGTCRGGAAATCRTGGATCGCGATTCCAATGTGCAAGAGTTTCACGAGTCCGAAAACCCCGATATTCCGAACTCTGACTCTCCGGGATCTCTCGCCACGCATCCTCGYTGATGGACGGTCCTGATCGCCCCTCTCTGTTTCGGGGTTTTCGATACCAATAKGCCTATGTCTTCAGAATTCTCAATTTCTCGATACTCCGGTTGCCTGACAGCTAGTCCCTCTCRCTGGCGCTATCCTTTCTCTCTGATGTGTGATCAGCCGGCCCCACTCATCGGGGTTTCGGACTTCRCGATTTCAAAATGCAGAGATTTCGTGTCCATGAAATCCCCGATACGTTGATTCCCGATTTTGCGATGGGGACAAACGCCGATGGTTCTCGATGGTTGCCACCTGTCCCACAGATGGATGGCTCTGATGGTATCGAGATTTCCTCTACAGATTTCTCGACCTCTTGCTCATAGAGTCTCCGACTCTCCCCAAATGATGGACACCTCTCCTCCACTCCGACTCTGGTGGCCCCTCTACACTTACGTCACTGTCGGGATATCATGGATCGCGATTCCCAACGATGAGGTTTCTTTATCTTCAAAAACCCCGATTTCCCGATCCCTGACTTCCTGGGATATCCTGACACGTGTCCTGCTATTTGGACGGCTCTGATCCTATCGGGAAATCGTGTATCG
>JASDQU010100018.1:140601-150667 GCA_032191745.1 Picea mariana | reverse complement strand
ATTTTCATATCTACTATTTTCACCATTCATGTAGCTTGCATAGTTATTCCTTTCATTGATTCTACAATTGATTGCCTTGTGTCCAAAATTTCCACAAGTATAACAATGTCCAAGAAATAAATTTTGATACCTAGGCGTAAGTGATCTTCTTTGTGGTGTGGTCCATCTGGGTTCATGATCTATTCTTCTGTAGTTTCCTTCATAATGATTTCTTTCATACCTGATGGGAGAGGATCTTATTGATGTCTCATTCCTTCTGAATTCTAGTTTTCTCTCTTGTTGTTCAACTTGTTACGGAGTGTTGGTTTCATCATTTTCAACTTCCTTCTCTTGTTTTGTTGTCTTCAAACCGTCATTGTATCCTAGCCATGTCTTGTCGTTTGGAGATCTTTGACTGCTAACGATCTCATCTAATTTTTCAGTGCTTTTTTCAAACTTCAACTTTTTTGTTGTCAATAGTAGCTCCCCTTTTGTGTGATCCAATTCTTCTTTCAATTTCTCATAATCTTCTAATTGTTCCTTCAATCTATTAATGGTCTTTTCAAGCTTGTAATTCTCTTCTTTACAACTACTCAATTCACCTTTTACTATTATGTTTGTGTTTCTAAGCTTGCTATTTTCAATTTCAACATGCTTCAACTTTTCAAGATTCTCATCTTCTTGTTCACTCTCTGCATTGTCTTTGTATCCCCAAAAGGAATCAAGGTTGGTTTCTTCATTTGAATCTTCTTCACAAATGATTTCTTTTTCTTTAGAATTCTTATGATCATCATCCTGGGTTTCTTGGGTTATGAAGAGGACTTCTCCTCCATCATTATCTTCTTCATCACTCTCATTTGAGGAGATGTCATCATCCTTGGAGTAGAATCTCTTTTTATTGTTGAGACTTCTCTTTTTATAGTAACAGTTTTCAACAATATGTCCTATTCTACCACAATTAAATCATTTGAGAGGAGACTTACCTTTGTATCTTCCACTTCCTTTTTGGAACCTTCTTACGAAATTTGTTATTTCTTCATCAAGGTCGTTATCCTTGTCTTTTGTCTTATTTATGGCTTTAAAGGCTACTTCATTGTTTGTCTGATCACTTTCTATACCTGTTCTCATTTCATATGCCATAAGAGTCCCATGTAATTCATCCATTGTCATTTTGGTCAAGTTGCTAGTTTCTTCAATGGCGGAGACCTTAGAATCATACTTTAAGAGAAGTGATCTCAACACTTTTTGTATAACCAACACTTCATCGAGCTCTTCACCTAATCCTCTGATAGCATTAACAACTTCATCAACTCTAAGAAGATAGGTTGCAATATCTTCCTTTTCATTCATCTTCAAATTTTCAAATTCTGCTCTATGTCATTGAAGCTTGACCTGCTTAACTTTTGGATCACCTTCGTAGATATTATTGAGTTTGTCCCATACCTCTTTAGCAGTGTTGCATCCCATCACTTTGCTAGCAATGGTTGGTGCAAATGCTGCTAGAATAACATGTTTGGATTTTGAATTACAACTCATAAGCTTCTTCTCATTTGGATCGGTTGGAGCATTATTTGGGATTACATATCCATTTACAACTGAGTACCAAATGTCTACTCCCAAATCCGTTAGGTAAGTTTTCACTCTATCACTCCAGTATGCATAATTTCTTCCATCAAATTTTTGAATCCCATTTGAAATGTTCTCATGGTCATTCATCTCTGCTCAGGATTTTCCTTCCAGTGGTTAAACTGTTCTGAAGGCAACCTGCTATGATACCAATTGTTGATACTGAGAGGGCGGTGAATCAGTATCAAGTACAATTTAAAAAAGATTTAAACTTATACTTACACCATTCAACTACATCCAATGAGAAATGAACAATAGTATAAGAGTTACACGAATATACCACAATACACCATGCACAATATATGAGAAATAATCAATAGTTATTGTTCAAGGGAAGTAATGATTTCTAAAGGTAGCTACAACTTCCAAATGTAAAGGGAGGGATAAACCTCCAAGAGGAAGATACAATCCTCCAATATCAAGAGAGATTTGAGCTCTCCATCCTTGCCCCTTCCTTCCACCAAAAAATATATGAGAGATAATAAAACTTTACATTAAATCATCACCATCAAACAAACATCACATAGAACTTGATAATGTTTTCTGAGACTTCTTCAATTTCTGCAATTCTTCAATTCTTGGAGTACTCTGATCTTGTAGATAATATTACTCAATGTATTCTCTGAAACTCCTCCAATTTTCACTCCTTGAATCCTCCCCAAAAAGAGGTTATAGAAAGAATGGTAGACTTTATTCAATTCTGGTCTATTCAGGAGAGTGAACTTGCACAGAATGCCCCGTGCTCAATAATTAACATCTGATTCTGAAACTTGCACACAAGAAACCAAATTCCATACTATTTCCAATGAAATTCATCCCACTTCATTTGGATTCTCGATGAAGAAGTTATGACTGTTTTACCCGGAACACTTGTTTATTGACTAGCTTCAGGACTGGTCACAAACCCTATCTTCCACAGAGTGTATCTCTATAATTATAGCGAATCAAGAGATTAAATTTTTACAAGAGGTACCTTGATATGTCTTCTCAATACCATAGCGATTTAGCCATCTGAATCATTCTAGAAAACAATTTATAGCAAAGATGGTAAGATGACATGAAAATAACATACCTTAGAACACATCACCAATAGACTTCATCCTCCCTTGAAATCCGACCTTCTTTTCTTCTTATTTCCTATGAAATTCAAATTATATCAAAATGAATGTATAATGATGTTTATTTATACCATTTATGTCACTTCCTTTTAACATTAGGGCTGACCTGACACTTTCTTATTTTGTAATTCTTTTCTTTAATTATCTTCAGGGCCTACATGGACTTGCTTCTTCAATTCACTTTTTCATCTTCAAAAATCCATTTCTCCTCAACCATGAGGATCCACGTGACGTGCCACATACCACCAGAAACAGCATGACGTATACTATCCATCCATGGGTGTTGTATCTACATGTGCATTTTCCTTCATGTCCACATACCTTCATCAATCTTGCGGTCCAAAACCCATGACTAGGGTTGACATCAATGACAACAACCAATCTTCCAACAGATTTTATATATGGTAAGTGCATTATGTTACAAGTGTAATATTTAGGCTTGTGCATAAAAATAGGAACCTCATGTATAGGGAGAGGTTAGGACTACAATTCCAAAGTTTAAAACTACTATATAGATACATATACGTATATGGATGAGTAGGTTTGAGACCAAAGGTAAATTCTAGAGTCTTTAGTGAATTATCCTGGTAAGTATTCTACCCAAAGTAAGTTAGACTAATGTAGGAGTGATATAGCATGAGAGGAAGAACTTAATTTACCTCACCGAGGTTTATAACATAAATGAAGATTTCTTTCTCTTACCAACGAACATATAAATGAAAATTTAGAGATTAGTGCCCATAGATTTTTTTTTTTTATGGTAAATTTGAGGTACATTATAGTCTGCACACTTTATTCCTATAAAGTCTACTTTTAAATATATTAATATCACTGAAATATTCATGAAATAAATTTTTAGACTGCATGGTATTCCTAAAATGGTGATTTCAGATAGATACGTAAAATTCACATCTACATTTTTGAAAGAATTGTTTGCAGGGTTAAATACTAACTTGAATTTCAGCACAAGCTACCATCCAAAAATGGATGGGCATGCTGAATGAACAAACCAAATTGTGGAAGATATGCTACAAATGTACCTAACAAAAAAACCAAGTAAGTGGGAAGACTACCTGCACTTGGTGGAATTTGCGTACAACAACGGTTACCAGACATTGGCTAAGATTATCCCCTTTGAAGTACTCTACAAAATAAAGTGTACAACTCCGATTAGCTAGGATAACCCAGTTGACAGACTCATGGTGGGACCAAAAATGCTCCAGGAATTGGAGAATATGGTAAGAAAGGTACAACAGAATTTAAAGGAAGCACAAGATAGACATAAAATTTATGTAGACTTGAAAAGAAGACACCAGGAATTCCATGTTGGAGACCATGTTTATTTAAAAGTCAAATCTAGAAGAAGTTCACTAAAGATAGAAAATTGTTCCAAGTTGGCACCCAGGTTTTGTGGCCCTTTCGAGATCTTATCTCGAATTGGACCTGTGGCATATCAACTTGCACTTCCTACAAATATGAAAATTCATAATGTATTTCATGTCTATGTTCAAAAATTATGTTCATGATCCTACTCACATGATCAATTGGAACATGGTGCAGGTGGAAACAAAAGGCGAGTTCCAAGCAGAACCTTTGCGCATTCTAGACATGAGAGAAATAGCACTACGAAATAGCGTCGTCTCCCAGGCAAAAGTGCAATGGAAGAACTTTAGTCCTGAGGAGGCCACTTGGGAATTGGAGGGAGATTTGCAGAAATCTCATCCAACCCTATTCCGTGAAAGGAATGAACGTTGAGGACAGTGTTGTACTGAAGGGGGAAAGGATGTAACATCCCCAAAAATAAATTATTATTGAATTCTGAAAAATACTTAGGAATTTATTTCCATTTTTGGTAAATTTGAAACTGGAAAATTATTGCCATTTATGACAATTCTGAATTTCGAATTTAGTTAATTGTAATTTATTTTTGTGACTGTTGGGAAAATATTTGATTTACCCAACCGAATCTTTGACTATGACACTTGTAAGAATCAAATATTTTTATATTTATTTCTGAGAGACAAATGGAATAGCCTAGTGGATATCAGCTGACCATGACTCCATGAGTGGGGAATATGTTGGAACTACCTTAGGGATGAATTCTACAAGTGGCAAATTAGGAATTTGGCCATTGGTAGCCCCTGAAAATTAGGGATTTGTAAATATGAGAAAATTCCTAAGGGGAAACGACCTAGGCACACATGATTTTGGCATATATAGCATATGGGAGGAGGCTGGACACTGCCCAGTATGATAAGAAGAGGAATATCACTTGCTATGAGAACTGGTTTCTTAGTGTGAGGCAAGGAGAATTTTCTGATTCTGTAAGAGAACGATAGTTAAGGAGGAGTTTGGAGTTCTTCCTCATGGATTCATGGTCAAGCTAGGGGGGAAATAGAGCAAGTAGATTGGTTGTTTCGTTTTATGATTGGGAGGAACTTGGTTGTTCCTTTTGTTGTTCCAGCCTTTTTTTCAGATAAGTACTCCTATCTATTGTTTTTGCTGAATTTTTTTTTTACTGGATGATGGTTAAGTGAAATAAAATGATTTATAGGATGAACCTTGGAAGTTGATTTTGCTAATGAAATAAGTAATGATGCTGCTATGTGTTAGTTGTTGTAAATACAATGTGATTTTAGTTAACGAGTACAATGATGAAATCCATGGGTGTCTGTTGTTGTAGGTACCTAGGATATACCTATAAGTTAGATAAAACAAAATCATTTCAGGGTTATTTTAACCTCTACTAGGCATGTGAATACGTACATATAGATCTTCAGATTCAAGTAATATTTAACTGTTAAAGTGATAGAATCAAATTCTAGAAACATATAAATATATATGCATATACCTATTTCTGTGGACTGGAATATGAAAATCTATATAAATAACTAAGGAACATTCGATTTTTTCTATAAATATCAAAGTGGACAAGAAGGAATATAAAATAGAATTTCATATGTGAATACATGTTGCTGCCGATAGAGATTTTTTGAGTTATATATATATATATATCTATTATACAAAAACTAATTATTGATTGTTGCATAACTCGAAATTCAGGTCTTTCCCATTAAAACTAACTATATAATTGGAGTGAATAGTCACAGTCATGTTCCATTACAATAACGCAGAGACAAAAGTCTGGAAATGTAAATACATCAAACATGTTCCATAATTCCAGAATCAAACCAGTAATTAGATGAGTACTCAAACTCTACAAAAATGCTGCGATCCATAATAATTAACAGTGGAATTCAGATCCAATGCGGGGTTTTCCCCTCTGTTTCTCCTTATGGATTGAAAATACAAGTAACCAGTTTGATAAGAACCTCACATGAAAACTAATACAATAAGAGTATCCTAGGCGACACCTATATCACTTGAACTAAAACCTGGATGGTTATTTTCCTTTGAACGCTATAAGGTGGAACTTGAGTACCTTTTGAGTTGGGACCTCGTAATTAACCAAGCCGCCGAGCGATCCAACACTCCAAGAGAAGATTAAAAACATCAGTAACATAGTTATGGAAATAGATCAACAAAAAGTAAATATCAATGAAAGTAAATATAAATGAAAGAGTAATGGTCAAAACGAATTTGTGAAATTAAAAATAATTTAAATACAAACAATCACTTAGCTTGAAGATGACATGGGGTTCCTTGCTTCAACATCGACGCTGAGCAAATTGTCCATCACTGAAGGGGAGGAGTGGGTTATGAATCGGCTGATGGGTACCCTTGCCACATAAACATGGGTCCCATCATTAGTTACTGTAACCGGATATATACTAAATCAAATGATCAATATGTAATAAACATTTACAACTCTGTAAATACATGTAACATACATATTTCATAATCCAGAATGGTAAACAATACACAGTATAAATCACTTCTTACAGAACTGCCCATTTCGGACCACTGATAGGGTTGTAAGTTACGGGCCCCAAAGTTATAAAAGGGGGTTACAGAGTAAGGGAAAGACGCAGTGGAGTTCTGGGTACGAAATAATAATTTTCTTTTATGATAAGAAAGTGGATATTGATAAGCATAAACATAGAATCCCAAAACAATGCATTCGAACAAGTCATATAAAATGAAATTAACAATGGAATTTTTTATCCACAGCGAGAGTCGAATAACTATAATAACTTTATGTATAGGTATGATGAATGCAGTGATAATTCAAACACAAAGTATATAGAGTAACTAGAACCCCTTACCATACCTCAGAAAAGGGTTCGACCCAACAACGGATAACTGTGGGTGGAGTAATTTGGTCGCAAGTCTCGGGTGTATAACTTTTCATGAACTGAGACTTCTAAAGACCCAATACTTGATCTAAAATAGGAAAGTAAATAAGAAGCATGTCGAGAATTGTTTCGTAACTTACAAATATAAGGAATAAGTAAAAGGAAATCCAAGGTCTTTAGCGTAGAGTTATGTGCTCAGAAAAATCATACACGAACCAGGAATATTAAACAACTATAGTATGTGAAAGGAGTTTTCATATATCGGTATAACCACTGGTGATACATTTGGCTCATTACTTGTGACAAACCTTACAATATAGAGTCATATGAAGTGGAGGTTCAATTCCCTCACAGAACGAGACCACAGTTTCTTTGAGTTAGACCTAGAGGGACAAGCACAAATCCAATAAATATTGAGAGGTGCCTCAGTATAGAACTATTCAGGAATGGATTACGAGTAATGAAACCCTGTAGCAGCGAATGTTGTCCTCACAGGATAGACGAAGCCACAAGACACTATGATATAGGGTTCGATTTCATCATACAAAACAAGGATAGTAGTACACYGAAAGCTTAAGAGTAGCGAGAACAAATACACATCCAACTAACTTAAATGAAACTAGTTACAGAGACAATCAAAAAAGATTCACGAATGACCTATTCTACAACCTACTGTAACTAGGGAAAGAAAGGTTGGCCCAACATACCTGGTAAAGGAGTGACCCACTGGACGTGTAACRTCTTTGTGCCTACATTGGACAGGATACCTCTTCTTTGTCGGGGTTACACACAGAGTGAATTTGCATAACTATTGCAGAGCGATTTCTTTCCGAAGTTACACAGCGCAAGGGAAGGAATGAACAATAGCCTTAGGAAAACCCTCCACCTAATGGATTAATGGTGAGAGTTACGCATTGTACCTATACCAAGTGATTAGGGCGAGGTGGAAGAAACTCAATGGGCACAGAGGTCGAACGATGGGCCAAATGAGTATGCTAGAGGAGATAATTAAATGTCGCAGACAGAGATATTTAAGTCGTGACAGTTATATCTCTGCAGTTTTCTTGTCAACATTCATGGTGAAGGGAATGACAATCCAATTAGGGTTATGGTTTAGTTTCATGGATGTCTATTTCACTTCTTGCCTCTTACATATCAGATTGTTAATCCTTACACCAAACTTGGTTTCCATGGGGTCATTAAAACAACAAGGAATGAGCAGTGTGTGTGCCAACTATGAACCATAACCACTTGAGTGTTAATGCCTATGCACACTTTCACATGCGAACTATGGTGTGAACAATAAATTACCCTAATAGTCGTTAAATATACACTTAAAACTAGTTCATGGTATGTCTTATAAGTTGCGTGGATATAGAATGGAAGTTATAAGATATATATATATATATATATATATATATGATTGTGTTATACAAGTGAAATAATTGTTAGTTTAGGTTACCCTTCCACCATTTTGTTGAGAATAGGGTTGAGTTAGTCATAGATAAATATATATAATTAAATTGCACCAGTGATAAGAAAATAGTATGTGTAAGTTACATAAGACAAAAGATGCAATGGAATTATTCTGTAGTGTAGTTAATGAATGCTTGAAAGGTTGGATGATGAATGGTCAATTCTAAGAATCCATATTTTATTTTTTTTTAATTTGTAAATTTGGGGAACATTACATATGGTACAAGAGAAAATGTTACAACTCCTAGACCTTAAACAACACCAAAAATGTTTGCTTAGCACATGCTTTCTGGTTTATGAAAAACTAACAAAACAATTATTGTTACAAACAAAAAAAAATTATTTCTGTTGCGATCATGGCAGCAAAAAATGAAGCTAAGATCAGAATCAAGGAGAATCCTAAGAAAAGACCCCCTGAAGAACAGAGGTAGAACATTAATGAAAGTTCACCTACTGAGGTTCTGGAAACTATGAGAAATCTCATTGTAGAACTGCAAGTTTTCAAAGAAGACAATGAGAAACTGAAAAAGGCACAACAAGAAGAAGAAGAAATAAATGAAGTATTGCTGCACATCATAGTAACAAAGAAGAGACCGAAGGAAAATAATGAGGAAGAAGAGGTCAGTGAAAGGGCCTCCAAAAATTCTGGTCCCAAAGGAGAAAAAGGGGACAACTCTTCTGAACGTACACCATCAGTAGAAGATAAAACAACCACAGGAAGAAAAGGGAAATAGGTGGACCATATTGAGGGAGATTTTATAAAATCAAACCATCCACCTTTGACGGGGAATTCAGGATAGGAGAGGAGGCTAAAGCATGGTTACTAGACATAAAAAAGTATTTCCAGATCTACAACTATTCCAGCAATATGAAGGTCAAAATGGCCATCTATAATCTGAAAGGAAAAGCTAGCATATGGTGGGAGTACCTAAAGCTGGCCAAGGGCCTAAAGGAAAAATAGATGGAGTGTTCATATTTTAGGAAATACTTTAAGAAATAGTATTTATATGAAATTTACTATGAAAGGAAAACCAAAGAGTTTTATGAGCTACAACTTGGTCAAATGGCTATGGATGACCTGATAAACAAATTCACGGAATTGTTAAGGCTTGTGCCTTATATATGGCAGGAAAAATTAAAAATCTAGTGGTTCCTAAGATGTTTACCACAATCCTATAAGGAGAGAATCAAATTCGATAACCCCAAGTCCTTAAGTGAAGTTTTCAGGAAGGCCCGAATATTTTACGACCAATACAAGCAGTGGTCAGAATTTCCCAAGGCTTGTAAAGACAAAAAACAAGATCAGAATTTCATGTGTTCCATGTGTCATCCTATTTTATGATATTCCTAGACCTTTTTGTGCCAATTATGACTGGACACATGTCACTCATAGAATGGGCCATGTGTCACCTCTATAATGGTGCATAGTTGTTGATGTGACTCCGACAGTTCAAAGATTTGATACACGGGGATAAAAGTGTATGTTGTTATCAGAACCTCCAAATCATGAAGCTCCAGAGAATGTATCCAGTTCAACATTTGGGGAAAAGGGGTGAATTAGTAAAAAATTCTGAAGCTCGAAGTTCTGGAACCCCGAAGCTCCGAAGAATG
>JASDQU010100018.1:112457-122564 GCA_032191745.1 Picea mariana | reverse complement strand
TAGGGAGCCCTAAATTTCAGCTCTGATATTGAATTGGGGCAAGATTTCATTCATTGGAATGTTGATTCAAAGGAGAATGACCTAGAATCAATATATTTTGGATAATTGTTATAAGTGATATAATTTCCTTCATGAATTAAACAGAAAAAATACCTATAAATTTAATTGGCAATTTTGTATGATGTGTATAATTCTAACCAGTTGATTGCTTGCATATTTTGGTAGGATTAGAGGTATAAATTGATCAATTCCAGCCTAAGATCATATGTCAGGGTCTTTGAATCATTCTAGAGATTACAGAAGTCCTATGAGGCAATTAAGAGCTATAGATAAACTAATGAAAGGTGGAGAAAGAACTCAAGAATAGTGGAACAAAAGTATTAGTCAACAACCACAAAATTTGAATAAACTACAGGTACAATAAAAGAAAGAGTCCTCACATATGAAGATAGCAGTTTAAATATGTCATTTATGCGAATGGAAATGATAAGTATGACTGCCTAGACTTGAAGTAAGAGAGGTGCAAACATTTGCAAAGATTAAGTGTGAAATAAATCCACTTATGATATCAGAGTTCATAGCGGAAAGTAGGATGCCAATGCAAAGAATTGGGAATGCTCTCTCACTTGAAAATTGTCACTAAATGAAAATGCACTTCCATTGATAATGGTGTTAAGTGTGAAAGGTATGGTTTCATAGGGAAAGGTTAATGAAGTAATATAATTGACAACTATGGAGTAATAGTATTTGATTCAAGAATGTTGTAGTAGAGTGATGGAATGTTTGAGCTACTTCATTCCAGGATGTTGGAATGTTTCATAAAGGTAAAGTTGGATATGACTGCCTAGGAGAGGTTGTTGAAAATAGAACACATTGGTTGGATTGAAAAATGACCAAGTGGAACTTGGCTGGAAAGTATTCAGACCAAGGAGCCATAGTGCAGATGAGTAGAATGGGAGCACACAAGGCCTAAAGGATATGAAGGAATTCAAGGACAAACAACTACAACATAAATAAATAAATAAATAAGTGAATTAAAACATAAATTCACCAGAGTGCATGAGGCATACAATGAAGTTAAAATGCATATGCATTAGTAGGCATGCTGAAAATATATGCTTGGTGCATATGGATGTGTAATTGCACATGATTGGATATGCATATAACATGCTTGCGAACTTATAATAGTGTATTATTATGAAATAATCATCGAGTATGACTAATGATGGATTATGTATTCAAGAAATATGATATATCATGGTTAAAGATGTCGATGTTGTTGTTGCTTATGATATTTGTAATGACTACCCCAAAATTTGCTAATAAAAAAAACATTTGGACGAGGAAAACTATACTTTACTACTCATGACACATGAATATATCTCCTTATAAAAACTATCTTACTCAAGTAAACATATAAGTTATACTCCACTCATGAAAATTCCATCCTAAGTAGAATGAATAAATATCCAAATCAAAACTTTCCACTATACCCTATTACATTCTTCCAAAGTGTTGAAGGGGTTAGTTCATACCCTATATTACTACAAGCTATGAGGAATAAATCCTAACCCCAAAAACATAATCTCACCCCTAAGGGATTCTTGTTTTGTAATAAAACATAGGGGTTATCCCTACCAAAATCCATTATTGATTCTACCACATGAAGACACACATGAACAAGGTTATCAAGGTATTTGGTATAAACCCCCGAGGATAAATACATGCATGTGCTAACCAATAGTTCAACAACTATAGAACACTATCAGACATATGATACCCCACTAAACGATGGTGTTACCAACTATACATGGATACTAACTCTTTGTCCGTCCGAACTATATTACATAGTATAGTAACATGGTGAAAGGGGTGCTTTGAATGTAATAAGGTGGATGTCGGTCACATGTGCACCTCATGTAATGTACCCCAAATTTCTCAATAATTTTTTTTTGTTAGGGGACATTAACGTCCCTTGAATCTCCAAAATGTTTGCGACACAGAGATAATCCATTATATATATCTTATTCCTTTATTGCATGGATAACAATTTTACTTCTCTATCATTATCCATCTTAAAGGTCGAAGAAGATTTAAATTCCACTCATCTTACAGTTATATATCATTATAGCGTCATTATTGGATTATAATCATACACTTATTTGTATTGAATAAAATTGTGACCATGAATGTCATAGCCCTTAGAATAACCACTAGGTCTATATCAAGACATGTTATCCATATTACCTCATGTAATAGACCATAATTAATCATATATTTTCCACTTCTACATAATCTCCTAGCTCCAATAAACAATATAGACTATAGACTATAGACTATCATATATACTATTCATAACAATATATTGTTTATCATATAGATACCATAACAATATATTGTTTTATCATAGTGCATCGAAATGTACCTATATGTAACATATTGTTCTATCATAGCGCATCAAACATATACCTATTCATAATATATTGTTTTATCATAGCGCAACAAACACATACCTATACATACCTCGATTGTTACATGCATTTCCCGTTCTAGCGTTAGCACTAGGATTAAACATGACTCAACAATTAAGTGGTTCAAAAATCATTTTATGGTGGATGATAGGTCGGGTCTGGCTGACTTCGTGCTATCCTGTAGACATTTACTCCTAGCTTGGTCTGGTAATGGTGAAGCATGTCCCATACCTTCCAGACTGACACTTAAGAAAAAATGCCAATGTAGGCTTTTCATTTGCTCGATTTCACATGGAAGAGTTAATGGGTTTGTACCAACCACTTTTACTCCTCTGGCGAGGACCTATAGGTAGCAATTGTTCTTCATAGTTTCCCATTTAGTCATGTAACAAGAAATTTGCCTCTGCATTGTATGCAAAAATTTGCCTCTGCGTTGTATACGAACATTTTCCTCTGCGTGGTATATGATCGATGATTTTGGTAATCTCGGCTCTAGTGAGTGATGGAAGGAGGCAACACACATTCGAGGTTCTCCATGTGCAAGGGTAAGTAACCATTCTGTTACTTAAGTTCTCTATGAAAAGTACTTCGTGAATGTATTTTATATCTGGTGAAAAGTAAAATAATTGAGAGGTTCAAAGTAAAGACTTCATGTTTTCTTTTCTTTGTTGGAGGTTTGGAAATGTATGACAGTTCACACCCCCATAAGCATTTTCCTCCCAGGATTCTACTATGTTATGGTTCCCTTTGTAAGTTGGGTGAAAACCTTTATATTTAACACTTGGGATTGAGGGTTATTGTGGTTTCCTCTTCATTGGCTGTCAGTCTTGAAGTCCATAGTTGTTATGGTCCTTTCCTAGTAAGACCGTGGCCCAAATCATTTTAAGTTAAACCCTCTGATCCTTTCTCGTTTTCTTTAACATTGAACAAGGTCATCACCCTGCGACCCTTTGTCGTGAAATAGAATAATATTTAGTTTATAAGACAATATGGGTAGGCCCTGGTTGAAAGTTTCTATCCGGATCACTGTTAATATTACACTCTGGAATTCATCTAACGATTCAAAACTTATCACGCTGGTATGTTATTCAGACTTGATTGTTATTTAAAATTTTGTAGGAAAATTTCGTATTCACATTTTGTATATAAATGAAAAATTAATAAGGTCTTATTCATTTGAAACAACAATTTTTTGTATCCTCGGGCTGTAAAATATTTCCTCTTCTGGGAAGAATCGTGGTTTGTCCTATGGCCACCTCAACAACATCCTTCATTTGATCTCTCATCTAATAGAATTAAATCGTTTATGAAAGGGTTTTCCTATGTCGACCACTTTGTACTAACAAATGAGAGAGTATACTTGTTTATTAACTTCCATTCCTAAGCATATTACCATTCGTTGCCACATTTGTTGAATGTATGCAGAACGAAATCGTAGGGTTTAGATGTGTTTTGCATAGTTAGGCTCCAACTTATGTATTGTTTTTTTTACGGGAAATTTCTATGCACTCAAACTTGCGTAATTTACCTTTTTGTAATGTTATTTAATTTTAAATATCCATCAGTTGTGATTCTACACAGGTCGCATATTGTGCGCCTTTATGAATTATTATTAAATTGATAATTCCTTCACTGCGATTTTTTTTTACCCCGAATCAGAATTTCCACTGTGTGATTTCAGGAAATTAAATGGTAGTTTTGTTTAATCGTTGACCTCGCCATAGTCGACTCCTTCTGATTTATCTTGTCCTCTATACAGGGTTTGGAGATTACTATTATATTCTTCCTTTTTGATTAATCTATGTATGATCTATTTTGATGATAATTGGTTTCACTTCTTTGCTTACTGTTGCTTCCTCTATTTTACAAATGAAAATTCTATGCACGGATATATAAAATTAATGATGGGCCCTTTCTGTTTTGTGAGGGTACCCATCAGTCAGTTTTGGGTCCACTCCTCCTCCTCCTAGATCATGGACATATTGTTGCAAAATGACCAAGCGGCGATCTAGTTTTCATCGGGACTCAAGATAAGTCTTTGCATTAGGTTTATTGTAATGTTTAATTTCCATAGAATTAAAATGCTAGCAAGTTACTAAACCCTCGTTTTACTTCTTTGCAGGTTAGGAAAGTTGATGTAATTCGGATAAAGGAAGAATATTACCTCGAAAGGTATTCAAGTTCCATGTCCTTCCTTGATCGATCTATGCCCGCATTAACTTTGGTTACATACATATTTTGTGTATACTTTCTTAGAGCTCTGTTTACAATACAAGAGGTTGTGGAGTTTTTTTACTATGGTACTCCAACTGTAATATTGTGAAGAATGATCGATTGAATACAATGGTTTCTTTTGCAAGATACTTTGAATTCTACTAAATCACTATATTTCTATAGTAATAAAGAATGTATTTAAACTTTTATTCTTTCTATCTATTCTCTGCGGTGTTTGTGTATGTACAGATTTGAATAGCAATTCAAAATATATATATTCAATGGCCACTAGGAACATAAAAATAGTTCTACTATTTCTTTATGTATGAGAATATATATATAGTTAAATATTCATGTACAACCATCACATTTCAAATAAGCAATATTTCCAGTATCATTTACTATGATAAACCATAGTAAAACATGGTCATACACTCCCTTAAGAATTTATTTCACTTATGTATACACAACCAACATATTCTTAAAAAATAATAACCATAAATATAACATTGACAAGGAATGGAAGCCAAGATACATATATGAAACCTAATGCTGGAATACAAATGGAACAACCATGTTCCACCCAACCATAGAAAAAAACAACCAAGTTCACTTGTCCTGCTCACCGCCTAGCCTAACCATGAGTCCATAAGGGAAAACTGAATGATCCTCCTTAGCTATTTTCACCATCCACAGATCATAAAATCCTTTGCCTCATGCTAACAGTTCTCATAACAACAAATAGTTTATTTTCCAACATACGAAGCAACGTCCCGCCTCCTCCATATGTTGTTTTTATATGCATCCTTGTGCCTAGGTCTTTCCTTCCCTCCTTAGGGAAATTCACATCTTTACAAATCCTTGATTTTTAGGGGCTGCTAGTGGTCAAATTCCACTTCTGCCACTTGTAAAAATCAACCTTGAGGTAACTCAAACCTATTCCCCACTCATGGAATCATGGCCATCTCTTTTTAACCTAGTTGTTCCATTTGTCTTCCAACATTTAATTTATTAAAAGTTTGTCTTACACATGTGTCAAAATAAAAGAGGATAGTTGGGCCAGTCAAATATTTTCCCAACAATCATCAAACAATTAATTAAAATAATCAAAATTCCAAATTCGGATTTTCCGTAAATGGAAAATAATTTCCAAATCTGAATTTTCCAAAAATGGAAGTTTATTTCAAAGAATTTAATATTCTAAAATTTGAGGATATTACATCCTCTCCCTCTTAAGTAAAACATTTTCCTCAATGTTCATTCCTCTCTCGGAATAGGGTTGGATAAGATTTGAGAAAATCTTCCTCCAATTCCTAAGTGGATTCGTGAGGGTAAAGTGATTCCATTGTACTTTTACCTCGGTGATGGCTCTGTTCTGTAGTACCGTTTCTTTCCTCTCCATAATGCGTAGAGGTTCCGCTTGGAACTTTCCTTATGGTTCCACCTGCACCATATTCCAATCAATAATGTGAGTAGGATCATGAATATATATTTTTAATAAGGAAACATGAAAAACATTATGAACGTTTAAGTTTGTAGGAAGTGCTAGTTGATACGCCATGGGCCCGATTCAAGTTAAAATCTCTAAGGGGCAAAAAAACTGGGTGCCAACTTTGAAAAATTTCCTAGCTTTAGAGATCTCCTCCTTGCTTTGAATTTTAGATACACATGGTCCCCAATTTGAAATTCCTGGTGTCTCCTTTTTAAATCTACGTAGATTTTATGTTATTTTTGGGCTTCCTTTAAATTCTGTTGTACCCGTTTTACCATTTTCTCCATTTCCTGGAGCATTTATGGTCCCATCATAAGCATGTCAACTGGATTATCCCAACTAATCGGGGTTGTGCATTTCATTTTGTATCATGCTTCGAAGAAACTCATCTTAGATGATGTCTGATAGCCATTATTGTAAGCAAATTCAACTAAGTGTAAGTACTCCTCCCACTTAGTTGGTTTCGTTCTTACGTACATTCGTAACATGTCTTCCACAATCTGATTTGTTCGTTTAGTTTGCCCATCCGTTTGTGGATGGTAGCTTGTGCTGAAATTCAAGTTAGTATCCAATCTTGCAAATAATTCCTTCCAAAACCTTGACATAAATTTGACATCTCTATTGAAGATCACCATCTTAGGAATTGTATGCAATCTAAATATTTCTTTCATAAAAATTTCAGCAGTATTAATTGCTTTATAAGTAGATTTCACATGTATAAAATGTGCAGATTTTCTAAGTTTATCAATCACTACCATAATCGAGTCATTTTGATTTTGAGTCTTAGGAAAACATGTGATGAAGTCCAACGAGATAATCTCCCACTTGCATTATGGTATAGAGAGAGGCTATAACAGACTGACTGGATGTTGATGTTCAAACTTTACCTATTGACAATCTAAGCATTTAGATAAATATTCAACTCTTTCACCCTTCATTTTAAGCCAATAAAACAATTTTCTTAAGGATGTTATCATTTTCTTGTATCTTGGATGACCAAAATAGGACCTATTGTGCAATTTGTCAAGAATTGTTGATTTTAAATCACTAGAATTAGGTACATACAACATGTTTTTGAACCTTAGTAGTCCATTTTTATYTAAACTCATATCTATTTTGTTCAATTTTGTYTGCATTTTCTTGCAATTTTGTTGATGTTTTGATGTACTTTTCGTCATTACTACTTGCAGATTTTATTATTTGTTCGATCTTGCTTTTTTCTTTTGTAAAGGCCCTGCCGTTTAGTTACAACAACAAATCTCTCATAACAAGTGCAATTTTTTTWTTWTTTTTTATTTTGTGTGTGTGTACAAGGGTAATAGAGACATTATACTCAACGTCGCCACACGATGACGAACTTGACGTGTGCAAATCATGTGAGAACCACATAACGACCTAAGAAGCACATCGTTAACTGGAAGCAATGGATGACAATCACTGACAAAATAAGAATGACTACCCGCCTGTCCTACCCTGCAATGGTTAGGACCTCCTGGACACATAAGCAACACTCAAGCTCAGGTTCTCATCGATTTTGACCATTTAAGGTCTCAGGGCTGGCAACTATTCTGAGGAACAAAGAGGTTTCTACATTCCCCCCGACACAATCACCCACGTGGACTAAGCTAACAACAACATCAACGATCAACTAAAATTCATTCTATCAACCCTAAAATCAATTAACCATAGGCGAGAGTAATCATTAATGTTAACAATCATTCATAAAATTTAATTAACCGCACATTTAAAATCTAATTCTAAATCAATCCCTCATCATCAATATTTATTAGCGCATTAAAGCACAATTTAAATCAATCATTCTATCTACAAGGCCAAATAGTTATTTTGGTTTTCTTCTAACTCTTTAATTTTGTAAGTGAGATTAAGTTTTTCTAGATTACTGACCTCTTTTGAGTTGATTGGTTCTTTTCATGATTTTGTTTTTCCATCTCATGGAATCTAATATTCATTTATGCAACTTAATCTCCAACCCTATAATTTTATTGTCTATGTATTTTTTTTTTTTTAATGTTATCTTCAAAATATATAAACTTATGGTCGAACACTAAACAATGTCTCTAACTCTACTTTGAAGTTTGACTTCTCTCCTCTACCTTTATCTAAATAAAGCTATATATACCCAAAAAAATATTCTATTGAATAATCCTTTATATGGTAAATCATGCTTATTAACACTATAAACTTGATTTAAGTATACAAAACATTGTATAGGCTCTTGGAATGTCGTTGGTTTACCTAACACACAAATGGAATAAAGAGTACAGGTTCAAGAAGAGTGAACGATGTAGAAGAAAGGCGTAGAAACCCTATCGGCATAATAAAATCTAAGCACAAAAATATATGCCTGCCAATAACAACCTACAGTCAAAACGCAACAGAAAATTGCAGAAACCCTAACAGAAACAAATAGAAAAAGACATATGCCTACAAGAGCCGAGAAATTAAATATCATAAGAAACTCCTCAAGGCATTAGTTTAAAGCACAAAATATATTAGACCCTTGACATTCCTATATTGAACAACCGAAGGTCATTATACATTTAAACCTCAAACGGAAGAGAAAAAGACTTTAGATTGTCAAACTTTAAGCCATTGCTAAGAACAGACTGTTTACATCAACGATAAAAACGTGGGACATGTAGCAAGGTTTCAGGCAAAATTTTAAACAATAGGTACAAGACAACAAACACATGACGCAATACATATACAAAAGCCTTCTAAAACCTTGACAGAGAAAATCCTGTTCAAGAACAGAAAGTAATAAAATACGAAGGGAAAATTAAAGATCACTGAGAAACCCTGCCATCAGTGAGCATTTTGTAGAGGAAAGACACATGTAATGATGTGGGGGATCAAGCTGTCATGTAATGGATGCAACCGTAGAGAAAAATCATTGGGTTACAAATAGGGAGGAGGATATCACTGTGGCATCCAAACGACTTCCTGTCATTGCAATCACTCACCGAGAAATCCAAATAACAGCTATAATCAAAGAAGAAAAAGGGCAGATATAGAAGGAACGGGAGGCACAACCTGGTCATTTAATTCTGGAACGCAGTTGGATGTTAATTCTGGCAATAGTTCTAAGTATGGGGTTTATTATCTAAACTCCAGTTGCAACCAAATCTCCAAGTCAAACCAAGTCATATGTAATCCTGAGTTTGAGTCACAAAGGCTACATTAAACCAAGTGCTAAGGAGAAATCCCACGCGTCCATAGTTCGTGCACATCACACCTATAAAATCTCCTATCATTTATCAAATTCAATTTCTGAAAACATATGCATCCATCCAGACTTGATCTGATGCATACAGGAAGATTGAAACGAAGAAAAAAAACAACCCAATCAATTTCGTTACAGAACTCATAATCTCAACCCTTCATCTCAACGCTGAGAAGAATAATGACCTTGGGTATCCTCATAATCTTGGTAAGAGGACATCAATGTTCATTTTATAGATTTAGGTGATAACCAGACCTTAGATATTGGACTTGTACACATAGTTACAGTGAGATCAGAAGGTGATTATTGTGCATTAAAGGAAATTAAATGAAAATATGGATAGAGGATCACAATCATAATGAGATCATCATAGTATAGTACACTGTCATAACCACCGCTGTGATAACATTTGGTAATAAAAGTTAAAATTCACAGGAATTAAAAAGGATAAAAGAAAATTGTTGCTGAGAGATGGGTAAGTCTGTAGTCAAGCCTGGTAACCATCGCTGTCTAAAATATTAAGCAGAACAACAAGCATCAATGGAGGGTAAAACTAAGTAAATAATGAATATAGCCCTATGCAAAATCAAATGCAACTCCAAGGGAGAATTCTATGTGAGAAGTAAGATCGCTAAGTAGTATTTTTACATCCATTACATAATGGAAATCACATAAGTAAATAAAAC
>JASDQU010100018.1:80319-103709 GCA_032191745.1 Picea mariana | reverse complement strand
GGTGGACGTAGCCCACACTGGGTGAACCACGTAAATCTGTGTCTCTCTTGTATTGTGTGTCTTCTGTGTTTTGTTTCTGCATTTGTTTTATTTTATTGCTCCGCGGTCCTGTTTTTCTAACAGTTATTTCGGCTAATGAGTTGAGGATCGATGCAGATAAGGTGGAAGTAATCAAGAATTGGCCATCACCGGAGAATATCTTTGAGGTGAGAAGTTTTCATAGGTTAGCTAGTTTCTACCAGAAGTTCATCAGGAATTTCAGTGGAATCAGTGCAGCGATAATGGATACAGTGAAGAAGCGGCATAAGTATTTTCACTGGATGGCTGAGGCTGAAAAAAGTTTCAATCTGTTGAAACGGAAGATCACGGAACAACCAGTGTTGGTGTTGCCGGATTTCCTAAAGACATTTCAGGTGAAATGTGATGCAAGCAGATTTCCAATCGGGGCTGTTGTTCCTGAGTCTGTACTAATGCTTAAAAGTACAGTGTCAAGGCATCCGAAAGTAGGTGAAAGATGGGTAAGAGAGTAATTTCAACCTTCGGTATAGGAAACTATGGAAGATTTCTACGTTCTCATCGTCTAGCTTCCAACTGTTCCTGAGTAGTTATATCTTGTTCAATGGCTACCCATGAACGTTCAAGTTCCTCCCGGTTATTAGCAGTTTTAAGGATTATGTCAAAAATATTTAAGGCGATATCCATTTGGTTCGATAGTCTGGGTTCGATATTAGGCTGTGTCACTGCAGGGACAGTCATGGAGGAACAGTAATATTAGGAAAGGATTTAAGGAGAGATTAAATGTTGTCTTGATTTGGTCGAAATAAAAAGAATTTTACGTTGGAATAAAATAGAAATGCAAATTTGAAGGCTCTTTCCCGTAACCGTATTATATTTTATATAAAGGTGTGATGTGAGAGAAAAACATTTAGCTGCATATAACGCAAGGTTCCTATCACAGAGAAAACTCACATATAAACAGAAAAGGATATTAGTAAGAAAATAACTGACATAGCAAAGAATATACGTAGAATTATGAAAGTGCAGATTGGTCTTACACCCGCTGATAGCTGGTGCAGAGGAAAGACAATAAACAAATACAGAAAACCAAAATCGTTTTGTTATAGTAGTGGTCGTACTAAAGTATAACAAAGCACATCAATTATGAATAATGGAATGAAATGAAACATGAAATACAAAGAAAAAAACTTGTAACATGGTCTTGACGGAATTGAGAATCTTCAGATTTGCTTATATTAACTTCTCGAATGAAAAAAAATCTATTACAATCGACACAAAAAGGTCCAGCCCTGTTTATTTCGTTCTGTGATATATTTATACAACTTTACAGATCAGTTAGACTCTCAACGGTTACACAAATTTGGTTACAACTGGGAGGGGCGAAATCGCTCCTTTTCTCTTAGTCTATCTTCACTTGGTGTCAGGTGCTCATCTTCGCATAGATTCGGTGTAGGCAATACATCTGTCCACAAATTTAGATACAAGCTGCGAAGGTTCCGCTTGACAACTGGCCTCGGTGAAGTAGCATTCTCGGGCTAACTGCTGCAGCTTGTCCTCCATTTGTGCATCGACGATGTCGAGGGCACTTATTTGCGCACTGGGTTGGATCAAATGTTTATCAACTTGAGCCATGTTCACCCTGTCTATCTGAGAGATATCTACCAAATCTCTCTCCTCCTTCTCTTTCAGATCAAGCAAGATCTGTTCTACATCCATTTGTATTAAAGTTTCGGCATCGCCTCCAGTGTCCATACCCAACAGCTCACCCTCTATAGAATTGAAGGCTTCTTCTAATGAATTGGTCACTTTTTGGGCTTGTTCCTTGCCCAGGGTAATGTTATGCTCCCAATCCTTCAACAAAATGTTACCTCTAGTTTGTTCTGGGAGAGTGAGTCCGGGGGAACCTACCGAAACTTTGTCATTCATGCCTCCTGGAAGGCGACCTGAGCCGCTCCTGCATATCTTTCTCTGTCAGTCAGGTTCTCGGAAACCCGATGCATCAACAGACAATCCTCTCGGATTGTTCCTACTTTAGCGAGCAAACTCTGATGTGCAGAAGAGATCTTGCTCTGAATCTGGGTCGCTCAGGATTTAAACCCCTCGACATCGATCACCCTACTTTCAGCAATCTCCACCTGAGCCTGTAGCTCTGCAATCATATTCCTCTGCTGACCAGCCTGCAACCGACCGTCTCGGATCACTGAATGCGCTTATTCCAACTTGGCTTTGAGCACTTCTATTACCTTTTTATCAGCTAGTCAGGCCAGTTCTATTTCCCCACTCACCTGACCTTTAGTGCTTTCTGTGGCTGAAACTACTCTGGCTTCGAGAGTCTTGATCAGGAGATTCTTTCTTTTGAGCTGGTTTTTTAACATCCCGACCGAGAATTGATTCGTCGATGCATATGCTCCTAGCGTTCCTGCGATCTCCATGGTGAATTCCTCATTCTTTTTGTTCTTTCCATCGGTCATAACTTTGAATTTTTTAGCAGTCAATCCTTTGTCCTGGTAGAACTCCCTTTTCACCACCACTTTTCTCTTTTTGTCAAAGAAGAACTTGTTTGGAGGAAGTTCTTTTGCTCTGATAAGCCTCAGTTCCTCATCGAAAATCCATCCTTCTTCTATATTTCCCTGCGTTGACTGCAAGGGGGTGACAGAAGTGATGGGTTCCCCGATCTGCTTCGCTGCCTTTCCTGGTGTGACGACTGAGTCCTGCTTCTTCGAAGGTTCAGGGGTCTTCGTCTTTGTTTCCGGAATCTGGGTCTCTGGCGGGTCCGGATTCTCTGTCTCTGCTTCAGGCTTATTCATTTGATCCCCCTCGTTATGGATTTTTCCTAAACCAAAAGTTGATTCTTTGGGGCCTTCATCATCCTTTGGTTCCGTCTTAGAAGCACACGGGCTCCCTCCTCGCAACACAGCAGGAAGAAAACTTCGTCTGTTTTCCTGAAATTTTAGTACAGAGGCCATGTCTTTGGGTGCTAAAGATCAGATCTGAACTAGCACTTCCCCATAAGATATCGCCCCTCAGAAAATGTCATCCAAGGGTGAAAAATCGTGTTCAAACCTCTTCAGCCCACAATTAGCTAAATGGTTGCTTACAATTTTCTGAGGGTCATGTTTTTTATACTCAATGGAGACCAAACTCAGGTCCTCCAGGGCTGCAGCCTTGGCTTTGGCATGCCTGAAATCCAATAAAGAATAAGAATTTATATGAATGGGTAAAAACGTCCATACCTTCTTCAAAGATGCTTTGAGCTCTTTACTCACCCCGCCAATCACTATTTGTTAGGCGATATTGCGATAGGCCAGCTTGTCGGGGATGAACAGTGGTAGTTCAATCGGGGGAACAGTAGCTCCGAACACTCTGAAATAGGAAAACTCTGCTTCTACGTACCAGTCCGCTATACCACTCAGATTTGCAGCAATGCTGTCCGAGATACGAGGTGGTGAAAGAGCAAAAATGACAATGTGTAGGGGCACCATCACCCAGTTGAAAATTTCGTAAATAAATTTGTCCGCTTTATTCTCCCACAATTTGTCGTGATACTCATGCACAGGCTTTTCTTGGACTGGATTCCAAGCCCAGTTCATCAAAGGGAATGGTGTCATGGAACATACAGCGTCCATGATATACGCAGACATGAAAAATGAGGATGGTCTCCCGCTTGCCTTCTGCTCCTGATATTCTATGACCCTGTTGGCCAAACTGTCTGAGAGCATCTTTTCCCAATTAAACGAGCAACCTTATTCAACCTGAAATATGAGAGGTACCCATGCGAAGTAGAAATGCGAGGTGTCTTCTCTCCCAAATACCCGAAATGTCATCATGGCCACATATTTATACTGTGGCTCCAAAGAAGCGATAGAATATACGCCCTGGTCATTTGCTTTGAACTTCACGGCGCGCGAAACCCAATCTTTAATCAAACCGGGCATGGTTTTTTCATATTCAGTGCACTCCTTCTATTTGAATCTCTCCGAATTCAGCATCATACGTGTATTCAGATGTTGTCGGGAGATTATACATGGTTTGGATGTGCTCCGGTCTAAAAGTCCTGACCATGACCCGTTGGTCGTTCATGATAGTTCTGGTGGATAAGTCTATGTGATCCAACGCCCATCGGATCATATCATAATAGGGAAGCAACCATGGTCTGGTTGCTACCTTGTGCATTCCAGATTGAACGACAATCTTGTATTTAGTGTTCAAGTCATCCTTTTCATTGTCGTCAGAGTCTGAATAATTCACCAACTTAGTTTGCAGAATATCTGAAACAAACGACCAGCTAGGGACTGAATCAACACTCTGGGGTGAATTGTCGGAGACATTATCCGAGCCTTGCCCTGCAACCTCAATATTTGCCTTCACTGCTTTCCTTAGAGCCATGGCTGAAACTTTCGTTTTCGCTCTCCTTTGATAAAACTGTGTATACATGCAGAAACTAGTTAACTCAGAAAATGACGAGCTCTGCGTGCTTATGAAAAATGTTTTCATTATAATAAAATGAGACTCCTGTATATATTTGAAAATTCTATACCCTTCAAAATAAGTTTGTCAAATCGCAATTAGAAACAAATTTATTGCGTAAAATCCGATCTTATTTATTCGTGGATTTACCCTAATTCTTCATTAATGTCATCAATGTTTGGTGGTTTGACAGGCAGTCGGGGTATGGAGAGAAAGTAGCAACCTCGAGAAATGTGTGAACCTTGATGCGCGCGACATATCTCGCATTATTTTAAATTTTCAAAACTTAGCAACGTTAATAATTTTCTCGCTGCTCGCTGCATCATGAATTTCCTTTTAACATTTTGAACCTTCAACTCGCGAGACTGCGAGGGCCGATTTTGGTTTAATTAACATTAATCGTGATTTGGAGCATAATTAATTTCATAATCATTTTATTCGCCATATCGTGACTCGGAACTTCGAAGACAAGTTTTTGGGAGGTTAGTACGCCGAGTCAGGAAACTGCGAGATGGAGATAATTAAGACTAAATTAAGGGGAAGAGAAACTTAGATTAGATAATTAATTAATCGCACTATAATTACATCGCGACTTCGTGAGTTGGTGTTTTAAACACCGTAACCTTCTAAAAGATAGTGCCGAGTGGTGAAATGCCGAGAATAGATTTAACCATGGTTAGCCCTTTTGCCTTTAATTCTTGACTAGGGTTAGCTTGAAAGAACCTCGTGTTCTTGGCTCTCGGAGTTGTAAACATAAAAGTTTGAACTTGGCGAACGCCGAGGCGGGAAACCCCGATGACGTCTAATCACTGAGTTAAAAGATTTGACCCTGGTTAATATCTTAAGTGAAAATTTAAAATAAGTTCACAGTTTCATGACTCGGGATGTGTGAACTCAAAGATTAAAGTATTTGACTTACGAGATCCCGAAATAAAACAAAAAAACATGAATATGCTTACAAAAGTGGATTTATTTTGAGGGTAGAAAAAGCATCGTTGCTCATTCGACAAAGTTGCAGAGCTTTCAAAGCTTCGGGAGGGGACAAAATCAAAAGGCCATTTTTAGATTTCAAGTATCAAAAATTGAAAATTGTGAAGGGTAAAACTAAAACAAGGGCGGCTCCAACATAGGCTCCAACTAGGGATCCCGCCTTCCTGTGAGGTGGGAAGAAAAGTAGACCACGTGCCAATATTGGGTAAATGGAGTCAGAAACTCAGACCGGCAGAACGATTCCAAGGAAAAAAGGATCGAAAGGGGAAGGAAGACTCTGCTTTTTACCTCGAGAGGTATTTTCAAAATCAGATACTCTTTCTAAACACCGTTGTAGTCCCTTTCATAGCTTTCCCTTTCCCACTACTAACTTTGGGTATGTTTCAAAACAATCGAAATGACCCTAGGAGATTCAACAGATCTTGTGACTCTCAGCTTGCATCAAAGGAATGAGATTATATATTTTTAAATCGGGGAGTCCCGTCTGAATTTGGGGTGTTGATCAGGTTTTTAGAAAGTATTGGTTACCAGAGTAGAGTGATATTCATGTATAATAGCCTTACAGATATCTCAGACATTGCTTCACTGCCAGCGAGCCTGTTCAGTACCCCGGTGAAGTTATCTGACCCCTTTTTACTGAATTTCCTTTCACCTCTTCGAAAAATATTTATGCGTTTAAATGCTGAGACGAGGGAAATCATTTCTGAATTTCCTTTCATCGTCTTCGTGGACTAGGCGGGGGAAATCATTTCTTAATTTCCTTTCACCACCTGTCTTATAATTTACTTTTAAAGCACGAAGATGGGGGCAATCAGTTTGTATCAGGGCTGATATCTATGTAATATTTGTATCAGAGGTCTGTTAACTTATTTTAATTACTCGGTATCAATCTTCCTTTGACCTTCCCAACACCTTCGTTCTTAGGGAGACAGGGGAAAATAATAGATTTTTAAGGGGCATCCTGTTCGAGCAAGCTTTGATTCTTCCGAAACCGTTAAAAAACCTAGGAAAGTTAGGATCGCTCTAAACGTACCTTCGCTTAGCAGGAGATTAAGTAGTTGTGAAGACCAGCTTTCCTATCAAGATTTGTTTCAAAACCCCTGAGGTTTAAAACGAAATAATTTTATCCCTTCGCAATCACTCGGGAAGACGGTGACTTGCTAAAAGTTAGACCCGAAGATAGACAGGATACAAAGCAACGATTCATTGACTGAAAGTATGGGGGTCGAAACAACTTGAGACTGACTCTTGTAGATAACTTCGGGGATAGTTTATTTCAACTGCCATTTTTGCTTTAGTGTATCGTTCAACTTATTTTGAAACAAAAATTATTAAATCAAGCAATGATCCTCCTGTCTAACATTTTGTACTGCCGTTTGAAAGATGTTACCTTGATTTCCCTTAACAATCTTTCATAACATATATTTTTTGAGAAAGTTTCTTTTTTACCTTTTTATTTCATTTTCTTTGCGCAATAAGAAACTATTTTAGGTATCACCTGTTTTATGTCGTTCTATTTCTGACACCGACCTGCAAATTACTTTTCCTGCTAGTTTCGTCTAAAGCTGGAATCCTGTAAAAAAGTAAATGAAAATCTTATTATAAATGTGTCGAGAGTTTAAGAACAAAAACCAAAAATTAAAAAGTAAATGTTAAAATGAAAATATCTGTATGTACAAACATGAAATTTATTTATTTACAATAATTTTTTTTATTTTTTTTTTAAATGTTATGTCATGTAATGTTTCAGATATTGCCCATTGACAGGGGTGTTGAGGACTTCTCCGTCAATGTTCTCCAACAGGAAGGATTTTTTCCCTTCTGGAGCAGAGACCCTGTATGGTCCATACCAGAGGTGGTCAAATTTACCATGTTTCACAGCTTCCTCTCTTCTCGCATCCCATCTTAAGACTAAGTCACCTGGGAGGAACTCTCTGTCTTTTTCCTTGAGGTCGAACAAAGCTTTCATATCATCTTGATAATTCTGCATCTTCTCATCAACCTCCACTCTATGCTGTTGAACCTCGATCAGCTGGTTAATTCTCCTGGTTACATGATTGGGTTCTTCATTCTGATCCTGCCATAACTTCATTACTGGCAACGCTAAGTTTATAGGTAGAACCACCTCTGTCCCATAGACCATTTGAAATGGCGAAATGCCGATAGACCTTTTAGTGCTTATGTGGTTTGCCCACAATGCGTACTTCAAGTGCACATGCCAGGACCTTTTATTTTCATCCAGTACTTTCTTGATTATGTTAACCAGGCTCTTGTTTGATGATTCGGCCAACCCATTTCCCTGGGGGTAATAAGCAGTGGAATGTCCGAGAACGATATTGTACTTCTGACAGAAACTGATCATGGCCATGGACTTGAAGGCCTGGGCGTTGTTGGTAACAATCTTTCAGGGACACCTGAATCTTGACAGGATATTATCTTCCAAGAAGTCGATCACCACCGAGTCTGTTGCCCTTTTGGTTGGAATGGCTTCCACCCACTTTGTAAAATAATCTGTAGCTGTTAAGATCCACTTATGCTGAGCACTGGAATGGGGATTAATTTCCCCTATGAAATCTAGTCCCCATTGTTGAAATGGGGCTTTAGTTTTGACCGAAACGAGTGGTAGTGTAGGGAGTTTCTATTTACTAGCGAATATTTGACACAGGTTGCAGGCACGCACTTTGGCATTAACGTCCGAAAATAGTTTCGGCCAATAATATCCGGCCCTCAAGATCTTGTAAGTTGTGGCTCTCCATGCATGGTGTCCTCCACAGACTCCTTCATGAAATTATTCTATGACCTGTGGAGTTTCCGACTCAACCAAACAGACTAATAGGAACTCGAGTGGATCCTTCCAGTATAGCTGATTTTCGGCAATGCAATATTTTACAGCATGGAGTTTTAAAGTTCTGCATTTGGCTGGTGATAGATCATTTGGAAATTTCAGGTTTAACAAGTAGAACACTATATCTTTATACCATCCTGAAGATATGAACTTTTTTTCGACCTTGCTTGGATCTGTCTGGTCATCTGGCTCATGCAGGTGTGCGTCTCCATCTTCTCCTTGGAGGCAATTAATATCAAGAGCTCGAAGATTCGACTCAGCCAAGAGTTTGGCTAGACCCTGTCCCTTTATCAATTTAGTTGGCTTGACTTCCAGATCGAATTCTTGTATTTTAGTGAGCCAGCACCCTCGTTTTCTGTCACTATCTGGGTGTACCAATATATCCTTCACAACACTGGTTGGCACATACATGATAATTTTTGAATGCAGTACATAGGTTCTGAATGCTTTTAGCACTTTCACCATTGCGTACGCCTATTTTTCTATTATGTCATACTTTAGTTCGGTGTCTCTGAGGCTCTTACTAAAAAACACGATTGGTCGTTCGAAGCCTTCGTCATCGTTTTGCAGGAGCACCACGGTGATAGTATGTTCAGAAGCAAATGAGAAGATGAGGAAATCTTTCAAGTAATCTGGGCTTGCTAACACAGGTGCCTCACTGATGACTTTTTTAATATGCACAAACGATGCTTTAGATTCAGTCGTCCAATTTACTCTGTTATCTTTCTTCAACATTCCTGTGATCAATTTGACAATCTCAGCAAAATTGGGTATAAACCTTCGTAAAAAATTTATTGTACCTAATAAGGATAGAATTTCTTTTACGTTTCTGGGAATATTTATAGTTTCTAGTGCTTCAATCCTCTTAGGATCAATCTTGATCCCATCCTTAGATACAATATGTCCCAGAAGCTTACCTTCACGCATAGCGAAATGTGATTTCTTTGGGTTCAAGGACAGACCATACCGGCGGCACTTTTCGAAAGTCTGTTTTAGATGTATCAAATGTTCTTCATCGGTTTTAGAGAAAACCGTCAAATCGTCGAGGAAGATGACTACGAACTTGTCTCTTTCTCCCACGAAAGCAATGTCCATAGCGCACTGGAATGTATCTCCTGCATTCATCAAACCAAACGGCATTTTGTCATACATGAATGTACCCCATGGTGTGGTGAAATCATTTTTTTCTCTGTCTTTCTCGTTCATGGCGATTTGGTTATATCCAGAGAACTCATCTATCATAGACATTCGATTTGCTCCGACTACCTTTTCTAGGACGTGGTCCATTTTTGGGAGCGGATAATTATTCTTAAGGGAAGACTTATTCAAGTTTCAGAAATCTACACACAGTCTGATTTCTCCGTTCTTTTTCCTGACCGAGACCAAATTTGCCACCCAGTCTGAGTACCTCAAAGGTACGATTATTTTCGCATCTAAAAGCTTCTTAACTTCCTTTTCAATGATGGGCAACAAAATGGGGTTAATTTGTCTAAGATTTTGCCTAAACAGCTTGACCCCGGGCTTCAAAGGTATCTTGTGCTCAATGTCATACGTTCTAAGCTCATCATAGGACCAGGCGAAAACATCTTTGTACTGTCTGAGTAGGTCTCTGTACTGGACCTTTACCTTGGGAGGGAGGAACTTAGATATCTTTACTATCCTGGATTCTTTTTCAGTTCCTATATCGCAGTCCTCCACTTCTTCTAGTTGGGGCTGCAAAGTGGATTTCACAGGTATGTCATTCTGATCGAAGAGTCTTTCTAAAGGAATTAAGCCTTTCGGAATTTGGTTGTTTTTAAGGACCAACATACGATGATCCACTATTTTTTCTCGGAAGGTTTTAGGATATTGTCCTTCTTGCATAATCCACATCGGTTCATGTTGATTCTCTTGGTCTGGATGAGTTTCGGAGAACTCACCTACTGCTACAAGAAATTTCTTGATTTGTTCATCATCTTCGAAAACTTGCCAGTGTCGAATATTGTCTGGTATGGAGGGTTTGTATCTAATTTCAATGTGATATGTCAGTTTGACAGTCGTGGGAGGAGAAAAGGTTGAAGCTGCCTTGGCCAATGTGTCAACATGTAGATTCTCTGTACGAGGGATAAAATGAACCTTTACAAATGAGAAAAAGTTTTCCATCAAATCCCAAGCACAATTTCTGTATGTTCTTAGTCTGGGATGCTTGGCTAGGTATTGTCGGTTTATTTTTTTAACTATTAGCTCTGCGTCACCATAAACTTCCAGGTTTTTTATATTTAGCCTTTTCGTAGCCTCTAATCCTAAAACTAATGCTTCATATTCACATATGTTATTAGTGTAATCTATTTCCCACTGCAGTCGGTAAGAGAAAGGAACAATGAATTTACCTTCAGGAGCTACTAAGATCACTCCCGCACCTACCCCTTCAGAACATAAGGCACCATCAAAATACATTTTCCAAACTCCGGTATTACATAGATATTCTGTCAAATGACTTGTCTCTTCCTGCCTCATATCGAGTTCCTCTGGATACCCATCCAAAACATCATCAAAAGACAAAATGCAATTCCCCAGATCTTGGTCTGCAACGTAAATGGGAAAGTCATTTGTGTTTTGAGGGTCGCTGACTGTATATGATAATCTTGTTTCTCTATAAAACTGAGTGAAATGACCACCGAACACAGGGATTATGGCATATGTCATGTCCAACTGTAGAGAACCCCCCAACTTGTCTCCCCAAGATCTAGATAGAAGCATGCCATATTTGGGGGGAATATCTGCGATAACCACATCCATCAGGATGCTCTTGACTGGGACCTGAGCCAGGGTAACTACCAGATATTTAATCATCCCCAGACACTTAACCTTTCTCAAATCAAAAGAGTACAGATTTCCATAAGGTATTGTAATCTGGAGACCCAACTTGTCCATTATTATCTTGGGCATAACATTATGAGAAGCCCCCGAGTCTAACATACAATTATGCAGTAACTGATCATGTATATTCAGGGTGATATGAAAGGGAGCGACGTGGTCTTTGGACCCTTCGAAATGAGGACCAAAGGTGATGTTAGGTCTATCATCTTCCAGGTTGATAACATCAGACTGACTTTCTAGGTCGTAGACACCCATTGCTTTGGCAATTTGCTTTCGATAAGCGGGATTTTTTGCTAATTCTACCAAAGGAATCAATATTTTAATTTTGTTTAACTCATTTTCAAAACTGAAAGATGTGTTTACCTTATCTGTTACTTTGGTTGAGACTTCCACATTTTTTCTTTCCGACTTACTTGTCTGGATCGCTTTATCACTCATGATCTTAGTTGAAGACGTAACTTTATCTACTGGTTGAGTTTCTTGTGTTTGAGTTTCATCTTTTTTCACCTCGGAATCTTGAGTGCTTGTTACCTTGGTTTTCTTGCTGGGTAACAAGGTCTCTTCCGAAGGAGGTTCATAAACTTGACCTTTTTGAAGGATTTTCTTAGGTTGATTCGTTGAGGTAGGCTTACTCTTAGATCTTAGATTATACTTTGGTTGAAACTCGGCCATTATCATCTCTGTTTCTAGTTGAGATACACAGGGATCAGCGTGATCAACTTCTTCATCCTCATTAGATGGTTGTGGGGTGTTCAACAATTTTTCATAGCCTTCACGAGTGAGATATGGCTGCAAACAATCATCACCAAAATTTGCGACTTCATCTTCTGAATCTCCGAAATCTTGGAAGTCATTTGCTCCTATAAAATTTTCGTTCTGTAGTGGAGCTTGTATTTTTTGATCTTCGTTCTTTATTTTTTTCTGTTGATTTTGGGGATTTGGGTTTCTCCTGATTTCCCTTTTATTTGAAGAATCAGCCTTAGCCTGGTCCAACTCCATCCTAGAAATTTTGTTGGACAGTTCTTTAATTACTCAGGCCATATCATCTACTCTGTCATCAATGTATCTATTTGAGCCCGAAGGACCCGCTGGTTCCCTATAGCATCTATTCTCGCGGTTGACTGTTTCTACTTTAGCTTTTAATTTTCCTTAAGCCATCATATTAGATTCTATTTCGACAGCATCGTCTTGCATTCTATTTAGGGTGGCTCCTCTTCTTTCTCGCAAAAGTAGTGTGAAATCCAGCTCGAAATCTCCTGCGAAGGTTACTTTGGCTGAGGGTTCAGAGGGTTTAATAGTGGCCAGAATCTTATTATACAGTTTGTTGAATCTCAGAATAAATTCCATAACTATTTCTAAGTTCTTTTTCTTTAGGGACCCAAACTCGGTAAGATAATATAAGTGATCTTTTCACTCTCCCCATTGTCTTAGGAAAGTATCTTCCAAAGCATCATATGACAGGATAGAAGATGCGGGTAAGCTCCAAAACCAAGTTTAGACAGGTCCTTCAAAGGTCTGTACAAGGAGTCTTGAATAGACATCTTCATGCTCGATACCATAGATGTCTGTGAATTGGTCAAAGAAATTTATATGCTCAGCTGCGGTTAGATCTCCCTCCCCAGTGAACTTAGGAAGATTTTTGATGTAGTTTTCAGGAAAATCATGGAGGGGGACGGGAAAAACCAAGGGGGCATATCTCGTTGCTACCTTTGCGAAAACTCTGGGAGGAGGGACTTGCCCTTGACCTCCGCCTCCTCGTCCAAGAGCGCCTCCACCACCTCCTCCGACAGCTGCCATCGACTTGGGTGCAGAAAATGAGCATGTAAAACACTCTTCGGAATCATGCGATACCGGGAAGTTCTGTCGAAGAAAAGCTGGTATTGAAACTGTTGACGCACTTTCTAGAGGACCTTTTCCCTTATGTATGGATGGGAAAGACTGATGAATCTCACTCCTAACTTTAGGGTGGTTTCACATCAGATCTTTGGTATCAAACAGAGGACTGCGTGAAGTAGAAGGTTCTGAATGGCAATTAGTCTTTAAAGGTGGGTTTTTAGGCTTATAAACTACAGCGGTTGACTCAAACGAGCCTCTCACCCTTAAAAAAATTTTGGGATCAGTAACAGGCGTAATCAGCTTGCCATCTGGGTTCTGTCTGGTACTCTTTCTACCAGAAGATAGTTTATGTTTTCGTGGAGTCGCCAAGTGAAAGATTGAAAAATCCTTAAAAATGTGTGTACTCTATGTTCACTATCAAGGAGTAGCACTTTCAACGAAACAAATGTCATTTTCCCAGGGAAAATATTTCGTAACTTCGTTCCCTGGCAACTGCGCCAGAAAGATGTTGTTCCTGAGTCTGTACTAAGGCTTAAAAGTACAGTGTCAAGGCATCCGAAAGTAGGTGAAAGATGGGTAAGAGAGTAACGTCAACCTTCGGTATAGGAAACTAGGGAAGATTTCTATGTTCTCGTCGTCTAGCTTCCAACTGTTCCTAAGTAGTTATATCTTGTTCAATGGCTGCCCATGAACGTTCAAGTTCCTCTCGGTTATTAGCAGTTTTAAGGATTATGTCAAAAATATTTAAGGCGATATGCGTTTGGTTCGATAGTCCGGGTTCGATATTAGGTTGTGTCGCTGCAGGGACAATCATGGAGGAACAGTAAGATTAGAAAAGGATTTAAAGAGAGATTAAATGTTGTCTTGATTTGGTCGAAATAAAGAGAATTTTACGTTGGAATAAAATAGAAATGCAAATTTGAAGGCTCTTTCCCGTAACCGTATTATATTTTATATAAAGGTGTGATGTAAGAGAAAAACATTTAGCTGCATATAACGCAAGGTTCCTGTCACAGAGAAAACTCACATATAAATAGAAGAGGATATTAGTAAGAAAATAACTGACATGGCAAAGAATATACGTAGAATTATGAAAGTGCAGATTGGTCTTACACCCGCTGATAGCCGGTGCAGAGGAAAGACAATAAAAAAATACAGAAAACCAGAATCCTTTTGTTATAGTAGTGGTTGTACTAAAGTATAACAAAGCAGATCAATTATGAATAATGGAATGAAATGAAACATGAAATACAAAAAAACAAACTTGTAACACAGTCTTGACGAAATCGAGAATCTTCAGATTTGCTTATATTAACTTCTCGAATGCAAAAAACTCTATTACAATCGACACAAAAAGGTCCAGCCCTGTTTATTTCATTCTGTGATATATTTATACAACTTTACAGATCAATTACACTCTCAACGGTTACACAAATTCGGTTACAACTGGGAGGGGCACAATCACTCCTTTTCTCTTACTCTATCTTCACTTGGTGTCAGGTGCTCATCTTCGTGTAGATTCAGTGTAGGCAATACATCTGTCCACAAATTTAGATACGAGCTGCGAAGGTTCCTCTTGACAGCTGGCCTCGACGAAGTAGCATTCTCGGGCTAACTACTGCAGCTTGTCCCCCATTTGTGCATAGATGATATCGAGGGAACTTATTTGTGCCCTGGGTTGGATCAAATGTTTATCAACTCGAGCCATGTTCACCCTGTCTATATGAGAGATATCTGCCAAATCTCTCTCCTCCTTCTCTTTCAGATCAAGCGAGATCTGTTCTACATCCATTTGTATTAAAGTTTCAGCATCGCCTCCAGTGTCCATACCCAACAGCTCACCCTCTATATAATTGAAGGCTTCTTCTAATGAATTGGTCACTTTTTGGGCTTGTTCCTTGCTCAGGGTAATGTTATGCTCCCAATCCTTCAACAAAATGTTACCTCTAGTTTGTTTTGGGAGAGTGAGTCTGGGGGAACCTGCTAAAACTCTGTCATTCATGGCTATTACCGCCTCCTGGAAGGCAACCTGAGCCGCTCCTGCATCTCTTTCTCTGTCAATCAGGTTCTCGGAAACCCGATGCATCAACAGAAAATCCTCTCAGATTGTTCCTACTTTAGCGAGAAAACTCTGTTGTGCAGAAGAGATCTTGCTCCAAATCTGGGTCACTCGGGATTTAAACCCCTTGACATCAATCACCCTACTTTCAGCGATCTCCACCTGATCCTGCAGCTCTTCAATCATAGTCCTCTGCTGACCAGCCTGCAACCGACCGTCTTGGATCACTGAATGCACTTGTTCCAACTTGGCTTTGAGCACTTCTATTTCCTTTTTATCAGCTAGTCGGGCCAGTTCTATTTCCCCACTCACCTGACCTTTAGCACTTTCTGTGGCTGAAGCTACTCTAGCTTCGAGAGTCTTGATCAGGCGATTCTTTATTTTGAGCTGATTTTTTGACATCTCGACCGAGAATTGATTCATCGATGCATACGCTCCTAGCGTTCCTGCGATCTCCATGGTGAATTCCTCATTCTTTTTGTTCTTTCCATCGGTCATAACTTTGAATTTTTTAGCAGTCGATCCTTCGTCCTGGTAGAACTCCCTTTTCACCACTACTTTTCTATTTTTGTCAAAGAAGAACTCGTTTGGAGGAAGTTCTTCTGCTCTGATAGGCCTCAGTTCCTCATAGAAAATCCATGCTTCTTATATATTTCCTTGCGTTGACTGCAAGGGGGTGACAGAAGTGATGGGTTCCCCGACCTGCTTCACTGCCTTTCCTGGTGTGACGATTGAGTCCTGCTTCTTCGGAGGTTTAGGGGTCTTCGTCTCAGCTTCCAGATTCTGGGTCTCTGGTGGGTCGGGATTCTGTGTCTCTGCTTTGGGCTTATTCATTTGATCCCCCTCATTATGGATTTTTCCTAAACCAGAAGTTGCTTCTTTGGGGCCTTCATCATCCTTCGGTTCCGTCTCAGAAGCGCTTGGGCTCCCTCCTCGCAACACAGCAAGAAGACAACTTTGTCTGTTTTCCTGAAATTTTAGTACAGAGGCCATGTCTTTGGGTGCTAAAGATTGGATTCGAACTAGCACTTCCCCATAATATCTCACCCCTCGAAAAATGTCATCCGAGGGTGAAAACTCGTGTTCAAACCTCTTCAGCCCACAATTAGCTAAATGGTTGCTTACAATTTTCTGAGGGTCATGTTTTTTATACTCAATGGAGACCAATCTCAGGTGCTCCAGGGCTAGAGCCTCGGCTTTGGCATGCCCAAAATCCAATAAAGAATAAGAATTTATCCGAATGGGGAAAAACGACCATACCTTCTTCGAAGATGCTTTGAGCTCTTTACTCACCCCACCAATCACTGTTTGTCGGGCGATCTCGCGACAGGCCAGCTTGTTGGGGATGAACAGTGGTAGCGCAAGCGGGGGAACAACAACTCCGAACACTATGAAATAGGAAAACTCTGCTTCTACGTACTAGTCCACTATACCACTCAGATTTGCAGCAATGCTGTCCGAGATACGAGGTGGTGAAAGACCAAAAATGGTAATGTGCAGGGGCACCATCACCCAGTTGAAAATTTTGTAAATAAATTTGTCCGCTTTATTCTGCAACAATTTGTCGTGATACTCATGCACGAGCTTTTCTTGGGCTAGATTCCAAGCCCAGTTCATCAAAGGGAATGGTGTCATGGAACATACAACATCCATGATATACGCAGACATGAAAAATGAGGATGGTCTATCGCTTTCCTTCTACTCCCGATATTCTGTGACACTATTGGCCAAACTGTCTGAGAGCATCTTTGCCCAATTAAACGAGCAACCTTCTACAACCTGAAATATGAGAGGTACCCAGGCGATGTAGAAATGTGAGGTGTCTTCTCTCCCAAATAGCCGACATGTCATCATAGACACATATTTATACTGTGGCTCCAAAGAAGCGATAGAATATATGCCCTGGTCATTTTCTCTTAACTTCGCGGCGCACGAAACCCAATCTTTAATCAAATCGGGCATGGTTTTGTCATATTCAGTGCACTCCTTCTATTTGAATCTCTCCAGGAATTCAACATCATACGTGTATTCAGATGTTGTCGGGAGCTTATACATGGTTTGGATGTGCTCCGGTCAAAAAGTCCCAACCGTGACCCGTTGGTTGTTCATGATAGTTCTGGTGGGTAAGTCTATGTGATCCAACGCACATAGGATCATATCATAATAGGGAAGCAGCCGTGGTCTGGTTGCTACCTTGTGCATTCCAGATTGAATGACAATATTGTATTTAGTGTTCAAGTCGTCCTTTTCATTGTCGTCGGAGTCTGAATAATTCACCAACTCAGTTTGCAAAATATCTGAAACAAACGACCAGCTAGGGATTGAATCAACACTCCGAGGTGAAGTGTCGGAGACATTATCTGAGCCTTTCCCTGCAACCTCAATATTCACCTTCACTGCTTTCCTTGGAGCCATGGCTGAAACTTGCATTTTCGCTCTCCTTTGATAAAACTGTGTATACATGCAGAAACTAGTTAACTCAGAAAATGACGAGCTCTGCATGCTTATGAAAAATATTTTCATTATAATAAAATGAATATATTTGAAAATTCTATACCCTTCGAAATAAGTCTATCAAATCGCAATTAGAAATAAATTTATTGCGTAAAATCCGATCTTATTTATTTGTGGATTTACCCTAATTCTTCATTAATGTCATCAATGTTTGGCGGTTTGACAGGCAGTCGGGGTATGGAGAGCAAGTAGAAACCTCGGGAAATGTGTGAACCTCGATGCGTGGGACATATCTCACATTATTTTAAATTTTCAAAACTTAGCAACGTTAATAATTTTCTCGCTGCTCGCTGCATCGTGAATTTCCTTTTAACATTTTGAACCTTCAACTCGCGAGACTGCGAGGGCGGATTTTGGTTTAATTAACATTAATCAAAATTTGGAGCATCATTAATTTCATAATCATTTTATTCGCCATATCGTGACTCGGAACTTCTAAGACAAGTTTTTGGGAGGTTAGTACGCCGATTCGGGAAACTGCGAGATGGCGATAATTAAGACTAAATTAGGGGGAAGAGAAACTTAGATTAGGCAATTAATTAATCGCGCTATAATTACGTCGCGACTTTGTGAGTCGGGGTTTTAAACACCGTAACCTTCTAAAAGATAGTGCCGAGTGGCGAAATGCCGAGAATAGATTTAACCATGGTTAGCCCTTTTTCCTTTAATTCTTGACCAGGGTTAGCCCGAAAGAACCTCGTGTTCTCGACTCTCGGAGCTGTAAACATAAAATTTTGAACTTGGAAAATGCCGAGGCGCAAAACCCCGAAGACGTCTAATCATTGAGTTAAAATATTTGACCCTGGTTAATATCTTAAGTGAAAATTTAAAACGAGTTCGCAGTTTCATGACTCGGGACGTGTGAACTCAAAGATTAAAGTATTCGACTTACGAGATCCCGAAATAAAACAAAAAAACGTGAACATGCTTACAAAAGTGGATTTGTTTTGAGGGTAGAAAAAGCATCACTGCTCATTCGACAAAGTTGCAGAGCTTTCAAAGCTTCGGGAGGGGACAAAATCAAAAGGCCATTTTTAGATTTCAAGTATCAAAAATTGAAAATTGTGAAGCGTAAAACTAAAACAAGGGCGGCTCCAACAGGGGCAGTCTTAAGTCAAGAAGATAGGCCAATCACGTACTTCAGCGAGAAGCTGAATGAAGCAAAGTTGAAATACTCCATGTATGATAAAGAATTTTGTGCTATCATACAGGCACTGAAGAAGTGGAGGCATTACTTGATCCCAAAAGAATTTGTTTTATATAGTGATAACCACGCATTACAGTTTGTCACTCAATAGGAGAAGTTGAATCAGAGACATGTAAAATGGGTAGAGTATATGCAGAATTTCACATTTGTGATTAAACACATTTTGGGTACTGCTAAACAAGTGGCTGATGCTTTGAGCAGGAAGTGTTTGCTGTTGCAGGAGTTCTGAGTCAAAATGTTGGGTTTTGATGATCTCAGAGACATGTATGTAGATGATCCATATTTTAAGGAGGTGTATAAGGTAGCTGAGAATATAGTTCTTAGGGATAGAAGCCAATGGATGGACTACATGATCCAGGAAGGATTGCTATTCAGAGGCAATCAGTTGTGTATTCCAAATTTCTCCATGAGGGAGAATTTGCTAAAGGAGAAACACAATGGAGGCTTGGCAGGGCATTTTGGTCATGACAAGACATTTGCAAAGATGAACGAGTCATACTTTTGGCCAGGGATGCGGTCAGAGGTCAAGCACTTTGTAAACAAATGCAAAATTTTCCAGCATTCAAAGGGAAGAAAGCAAAATGCAGGATTCTATCAGCCATTGCCCATACCAGAGAGGCCATGGGATGCGATAAGCATGGATTTTGTATTGGGATTGCCAAGGACACAAATAGAATTTGATTCAGTCTTTGTGGTAGTGGACAGGTTTTCCAAGATGGCACATTTTATCCCATGCCAGAAAACCAGTGATGCGACTCATATCGCAAATCTTTTTTTCAAAGAGGTCGTTCGACTTCACGGCTTACCCAGATGTATAGTTTTGGACAGAGATACAAAGTTCGTGGGACATTTCTGGAGGACACTGTGGAAGAATCTGGGGACTAACTTGATGTTTATTTCATCTTATCATCCTCAGACGGATGGGCAAATAGAAGTGGTCAACAGAAGTCTGGGAGACTTGTTGAGAAGCTTGGTGACAGAGCACCACAGCAATTGGGACCATATATTACCACAAGTAGAGTTTGCATACAATGACTTAGTAAATCAGAGCACAGGGAAGAGTCCATTTCAGGTTGTCTATGGCATGTAGCCAAGAGGATTTTCTGAGTTGAGAGATTCGGAACAGAATGTGACTAGGAGCACAAGTGCTAAAGAGTTTGCATATGTGATGAAGGAACTTCACGGCCAGGTTAAGCAACGACTACAAAATTCAAGTCATGAATATAAGTGCAAAGACAACTAGCAGAAGAGACAACTTCATATCGAGGTTGGTGAACTAGTTGTGGCACATTTAAGGAAAGAGAGGTTCTCAAGGGGAACATACAATAAATTGAAAATGAAGAAAATTGGACCATGTAAGGTCTTGAGAAAATTCGGGGAAAATGCTTATGAGATCGAGTTACCGGATGGGATCGGAATAACTCTAATATTCAGTGTCATAGATTTATACCCATACAAGGCTGGAGAAGAAGAGACTGGAACTGAGCAGCCAGTGATCCAGTGGATGGAACAGATGCCAGTTGTAGAGAAGCCGCAGATGGAATGCATACTGGACAAGAGAGTGGGTAAGAAGAATAGGAGGAGAGAATACTATGAGTATCTGGTCAAATGGAAGGGCCATCCAGTGGAAGATGCCAGCTGGAAGAATGAAGCGGAGATACAAAAGCATGGACATACCATGCAGGAGCTCATGGACAAGAGCCCATGAAATGTTTCAAGCAAGGGAGTATGATGCAGGAGCATCGCCAACACATCAAGTGAGCCAGCATGGAAGCGAAAGACAGCTGGATAAGCCCGCACAAATTTTGAAATTACCTTGGAAGTTGTTGCGCGATCTTAAATGAGTCATTTAAGATGAAGCGCAATTGTGTATTGCAATGGACCTTGAGTGGATAGCTCTTGTCCTTTAGTAGATAGACGAAATTTAAGATAGTTAATGCAGTTAGATAGAAATTAATTCTAGATTAGAAAGTTTTAGAAAGTAGGAGGGAAAACAGATATAGACACCCTCATTGTGCATTGTAACATTATTCAGAAGCATTTTGGAGCAAGAAGAAGCAGAGAACTGTGTAAGACACCCATGTATAGACATTTGAATTAATAGAAGAGTTCTGATCCAAGTTCATGGTTGTGTTGTTCTCTGTGTATTTGATGTCGATATGCTCATGAACGTTTGCTTCCAGTTATACATTTTCTTTTATATGCTATGTATATGATTTCATGTTTGAATTGAAGCCTGAAAGGGTGAAGGAATGAGTTTCAATTGTTTCTCTATTTGAGCTGTAGAATTCCTGCAAGGAGTGCAGTCGAATTGTCCGCAAGGAGTGCATTGACAGAGGGGTTCAATAGAGATATCTTTTGTTCTCATTTCCTCAAAGGTGCAGTAGGCCACAGGGCCGTGCAAGGAGTGTGCAGGCTGGGTAAAAGTCTCAGGATTGCAAACCTGGGTAAAGAGCTAAAAGACTAATGTTGCAGGGGTGCGCAGAATTGAAGACTCCAACACTCGGACGTGGTTGGAGGTTTGCCGCAAGGAGTGCATGCAAATTTTATTTTTGAGGACTTGAAAGTTGTGGAAAGATCAGGAAGGATAGGTCTTCGAATTCGTCGAAGGATTGCACAGAAAAGTTGTGGTTGAAGTATTCAAGCAGGCACTGCAAGTTTGTGCACAGGTGAACAAGTCTTCGCGGAAGAGGTACTTGACTCATTTCGCAGAATTCAGCAGGAAGGAACGGATGGTCGGAATTCCCCAAGTATAATTCGGGAATCACCATAAGTCGTTAGATCTCAGAAGGGTGCATGGAAGATACGACGACGTATACCCAAAAGGTTTCAAGCTCAGGAGGGGTGGAGCCGTTGATTAGGACCACGAGGGTCGTTGGATTCAAACGCATATCGTGGATTGGGGTTTCGTGAATCAAGGCTCCAAATTATTGCAACAGGAATCGCGATATCAGGATACGTGATATCCTGACAGTCGAAGGACAGTATGTGGGCCACAAGAAATTAGTGGAGGATAGATGGCACACCGTATCAGAGTTTTGGAATTAAATTCTTGAAACATTAGACATCAGGATTCACGACCCCGCGAAGTCTAAAATCCCGATGAGGTGACGGGACCGTTGAAAATTCAAAGTGCAAGCTCATCAGAGTTTTGGCATATCGGGACTCGGGAGTTGGAGAACCGAGTTTCTCAACACCGCGAGTGCCAATATCCTGATAAGGAAAACCCCAACAAATCAAAGGAGGAAGTCAGCATTGACCGGGTATCGGGTTTCGTGGATTCGTAAAAGAAAAGGTCGACCACTAGACTCGCAGAGTTGTGAAATCCGATTCCCTGATAAGTAAAGAGAGGGGGATTGTGCGAGAATATCTGTGGGAGAATATTTCCTGATAGGGAAATAGAAGGACCTTGGTGTTCTTCAGGCTGAGAGCAGAGAAGATCCTGTGAGCAGGTGTGCCTGCGTGTGTGGCTGCGTCACAGGGGTTTATCAACAACAACTGAATAGAGTACAAATCTACAAGAGAATCGGCTCTATAATGCAAGACTCGGCTTACACCCTCAGCACCAACTAATATGAGACAACAATCCTCAACAAATATCAATCTATCAACTGGTACGTGACCTATCAATAGTGCAGCGTGTGTGTGTATGCGTCCTGGCTCACTACAACCCGCGTGTGCATGCAACGAGTGTATAATGCAACATGTGTATGCTTCTGAGCAACTAGGGTTTTTCTTTGCTTCACATGCTCAGATCCTCTACAACCTACACTCACTTTCTCTTATGTCTTCCACTATCCAAACTGACCCACAACCAGTCACAACATCTCCAAGCTCTCCAATAGCTTTCCCATGCTCCACAATAGATCAATATGAATGCTATCTCAAACATGTATAAGCATTTAGTATACCATATCAATCATGTCACCACTGAATCACAAGAGTACTAATCACTCTATAAACCAAATCAACCAAACTGAACCACATCATATAATCCATACCAAGAATGCCCTAAGAGTTCAGATCACATCAAACAATAGTATTCATAAAGACAATAATGTAATCATACCAGTGTCTTAGTGATAGATCTAAGGCCACAGAATGAAGATCTGGAACTTTCCTAATCATCCAAGAGCTTGGAACCAACTTAAACACAAGTCTTCACCATTTTATCCACCATATGCTCCCTGTCTTTAAACTGCCCATGTATACCTAAATATATATGCACCCTAAGAACAAACATCCCGCGTATACCTCAGAAACTAGGGTTTCTGAAGTTCTAAGAATTTTTCCGTCAAGATCTCTGACATTGCTGAAACTTTGATGCATCCATGAGATCCTCCTCTCACTCTCTTTCTCATAATAGATCTTCAATAATGCTCAAGATATCCACACTAATAATGCTCAAGAATCTCTCCATCAATACTCCAAAAGATATTCAGAAGAAGCTCTCAATTGATCCATAAAAAGGATGACATACAAGAGACCATAGATATCTTATTTATACTTTCATCCTCTAGGTCACTTAACCCATTTTTAGGTTACTTAACCCATTTCTAGGTCACTTAACCTATTTTCCATATTTTAGGGTTAAC
>JASDQU010100018.1:47084-71213 GCA_032191745.1 Picea mariana | reverse complement strand
AAAAGGGACACCAGGTAACTGTTACTAAACAATGCTTGGTTGAATTCAAGATAGGTGGATATAATGATAAGATCTTGTGTGATGTTATTCCCATGGATGTTTGTCATCTATTGCTGGGTAGACCATGGCAATATGATAGAAATGTGATTCATGATGGGAGAATGAACACATATACCCTGGAGAAGAATGGGACAACCCATATGTTGCTTCTGATAAAGGATAAGGAGGTGAAGTTGGAAGTAAGCAACACAGTACTTCTCATGAGTGGGAAGGAACTTCTTACAAAGGTCAAGAAGAAAGAAGATCCACAATTCTTTGTGGTCAGGAAACTGAAGATTGTTCTGACTAGTACAAGAGTGGATGATTTACCGGATGAAGTTCAGGAACTGCTGGAAGAGTTCGCTGACATTATAGTGGATGAACTACCTCGTTCGTTGCCACAGGTCAGGAGTGTGAGTCATCATATTGATCTCATACCAGGAGCCAGTTTTCCAAATAAAGCCGCGTACAGATTTACGCCGCAGGAGAATGAGGAGGTTAAAAGGAAAGTCGAGGAGTTGTTGGACAAAGGTTTGGTCATGGAAATCTTGAGTCCATGTGCTATTCCAACAGTACTCAGTCTGAAGAAAGACAGAGGCTGAAGGATGTGTACTGACTCAAGAGCGATTAATAAGATAACCATCAGGTACAGGTTTCCATTACCGAGAATGGATGATCTGATGGATTGCTTGAGTGGGGCAAAGTATTTTTCAAAGATTGATTTGAAAAGCGGACATCACCAGATTCGCATGAGGGAAGGCGATGAATGGAAGACATCCTTCAAAACCAACGAAGGACTGTATGAATGGCTAGTCATGCCATTTGTCTTGACGAATGCGTCGAGTACCTTTATGAGGTTGATGAATGAAGTCCTAAGGGATTTCATCAGGAAGTTCGTCATTGTGTATTTGGATGACATACTGATTTATAGTAAATCAGTGGTAGAACACTTGAAGCATTGGCTACAGTGATGCATAAGCTATAGTAGGGGAAATTGTTGATAAATATGAAGAATTCCTCATTCATGAAGACATAGCTCATTTACTTGGGTTTGTTATTTCGGCTAATGAGTTGAGGATGGATCCGGATAAGGTGGAAGAAATCAAGAATTGGCCATCATCGAAAAATATCTTGGAGGTGAGAAGTTTTCACGGGTTAGCTAGTTTCTACCGGAAGTTCATCAGAAATTTCAATGGGATTAGTGCAACAATGATGGATACAGTGAAGAAGTGACATAAGTCTTTTCACTAGACAACTGAGGCTAAAAAAAGTTTCAATCTGTTGAAACGAAAGATCACGGAACAATCAGTGTTGGTGTTGCCAGATTTTCTGAAGACATTTCAGGTGAAATGTGATGCAAGCGGATTTGCAATCGGGGCAGTCTTAAGTCAAGAAGACAAGCCAATCACGTACTTCAGCGAGAAGCTGAATGAAGCAAAATTGAAATACTCCACATATGATAAATAATTCTATGCTATCATACAAGCGTTGAAGAAATGGAGGCATTACTTGATCCCGAAAGAATTTGTTTTGTATAGTGACAATCATGCACTGCAGTTTGTGACTCAACAGGAGAAGTTGAATCAGAAACATGCCAAATGGGTTGAGTATATGCAGAATTTCACTTTTGTGATTAAGAATATTTTTGGTACTGCTAACAAAGTGGCTAATGCTTTGAGAAGGAAATGTTTGTTGTTGCAGGAGTTCAAAGTCAAGACGTTAGGCTTTGATGATCTCAGAGATATGTATGTAGGTGATCAAGATTTCAAGGAAGCGTATGAAGCAGCTGAGAATCTAGTTCTCAGAGATAGAAGCCCTTGGATAGACTAGATGATCCAGGAAGGATTGTTTTTTAGAGGCAATCAACTGTGTATTCCAAAATTCTCCATGAGGGAGAACTTGCTGAAGGAGAAACACAGTGGAGGATTGGCAGGACATTTTGGCCATGAAAAGACATTCGCAAAATTGAATGAGTCATATTTTTGTCTAAGAATGCAAGCAGATGTCAAGAAATTTGTAGACAGATGTAGAGTTTGCTAGCATTCGAAGGGGAGGAAGCAGAATGCAGGGTTTTATCAGCCATTGCCCATACTAGAGAGGCCGTGGGAGGCGAAAAGCATGGATTTCGTTTTGGGATTGCCAAGGACGCAAAGAGGATTTGATTCAGTCTTTGTGGTAGTGGATAGATTTTTCAAGATGGCACATTTTATCCCATGTCAGAAAACCAGTGATGTGACTCACATCGCAAATCTGTTTTTCAAAGAGGTCATTTGACTTCACGGCTTACTCAGAAGTATAGTTTCGGACAGGGATACAAAGTTCATCGGGCACTTTTGGAGGACATTATGGAAGAAGCTGGGGACTAACTTGATGTTTAGTTCTGCTTATCATCCTCAGACGGATGGACAAATAGAAGTGGTGAACAAAATTCTGGGAGACTTGCTAAGGAGCCTGGTGGGGGAGCACCACAGCCAGTGGGATAGTATATTTCCATAGGCAGAGTTTGCTTATAATGACTCAGTGAATCGGAGCACAGGCCAAAGTCCATTTCAGATTGTGTATAGCATGCAGCCGAGAGGAGTTTTTGAATTGAGAGATTCAGAACAGACGACGACTAGGAGCACAAGTGCCAAATATTTTGCAGAGGTGATGAAATAACTTCATAGCCAGGTGAAGGAGCGACTGCTGAAGTCAAGCCAGGAATATAAACGCAGAGCCAACCAGCGGAAGATACAACTTCAGTTTGAGGTTGGTGATCTAGTTCTGGCACATTTAAGGAAAGAGAGGTTCCCAAGGGGAACATACAATAAATTGAAAATGAAGAAAATCGGGCTGTGTAAGGTCTTGAAGAAATTGGGAGAAAATGCTTACAAGATCGAGTTACTGGATGGTATCGGAATATCTCCAATATTCAATGTCGTAGATTTATATCCATACAGGACTGGAGAAGTAGAGACTGGAATAGAGGAGCCAATGATCCAGTGGATGAAGCATATGCCAGTTGCAGAGAAGCCACAGATGGAGTGCATACTGGACAAGAGAGTGAGCAAGAAGACTAGGCGAAAGCAATACTTCGAGTATCTAGTCAAGTGAAAGAATCATCCATTTGAAGATACCAGCTGGGAGACTAAAGCGGAGATACAGAAGCATGGACAGACCGTGCAGGAGCTCATGGACAGGTGCCCATGAAAGTTTTCAAGCAAGGGAGTATGATGCAGGAACATCGCCAACACATCAAGCGAGCCAACATGGAAGCAGAAGACAGCTGGACAAGCCAGCACAAATTTTGAAAACACTTTGGAACTGTTGCGTGAACATTAATGTGAAAATTTAATGAAGCGCACTTTGTATATTGTAAATGGACCTTGAGCGGATAGCTCTCGTCCTTTAGTAGATAACCGACATATAATATAGTTAATGCAGGTAGATAGGATTTTAATTCATAGATTAGACTGTTTTAGAAGGAAGGAGGGAGAACGGATATAGACACCCTCATTGTGCATTGTAACATTATCTAGGAGTAGATTGAGAATTCTGGAGCATTAGAGCAAGAGCATGCAGAGATCTGTGTAAATAACACCCATGTACATATATTTGAATTAATAGAAGAAGAGATTGATTCAAATTCATGGTTTTTGTGTCTATTCTCTATGTATTTATGTTGATATGCTCATGAATGGTTGCTTCCTATTATACATTTGCTTTTATATGTTGTGTATATGATTTCATGTTTGAATTAAAGCCTGAAAGGGTGAAGGAATGAATTTCAATTGTTTCTCTATTTGAGCTGTAGAATTCCTACAAGGAGTGTAGTAGAATTGTCCGCAAGGAGTGCGTTGACAGAGGGGTTCAAATAGAGATAGATTTTGTTCTCATTTCCTCAAAGGTGCAGTTGGGCACAGGGCCATGCAAGGAGTGCGTAGGCTGGGTAAAAGTCTCAGGGTTGCTAATCTGAGTAAAGAGCTGAAAGACTACTGCTGCAGGGGTGCGCAGAGTCGCGGGACTTCAACACTTAGATGTGTTGAAGGTTTGCTGCAAGGAGTGCGTGCAAGAGGGTTTTATTTATAAAGACTTGAAGTCATGGAGAAGCTTAGGAAGGATAGAGTCATCGAATTCGTTTAAGGATTACACAGAGAAGTTGTGGTTGGAGTGTTCAAGCAGGCGCTGCAGGGTTGTGTGCAGGTGAACAAGTCTTCATGGAGGAAGTTCTTGTTTCATTTCGCAGAATTCATCAGTAAGGAACGGACAGTCGGAATTCCCCGAGGAGAATTCCCGAATCACCGTAAGCCGTTAGATCTTGGAAAATGTGCAGGGAAGATACGGGGACGTATTCCCAAAAGGTTCAAAGCTCAAGAGGTGTGTAGCCGTTGATCAGGACCACGAGGGTCATTGGATTCACACGCATATCGTGGATCGGGGTTTCGTGAGTCGAAGCTCCAAATTTTTGCAACAAGAATCGCGATATGACGATACGTGATATCCTGAAAGTCGAAGGACAGTGTGTGGGGCCACAGGAAGTTAGTGGAGGACAGGTGGCACACCGTATCGGAGTTCGGGGAAAGTAAAGTCCTAAAAAATTGGGCATTAGGATTCATGATCCCGCGATGTCCGAAATCTCGATAGAAGTGACGGGAAGTAGAAAAGTCAACTCACACATGTACGTCGGAGTTTCGACGTATCGAGCATCGGGAGTCGGGAAGACGAGTTGCTTGGTATCGTGGGTAACGAAATCGCGATAGGGAAATTTCTGATAGAGGAAAGAGAAAAGTCAGCATTGACTGGCCATCAGGTCTCGGGGATTTGAGAACCCAGTGATCGACAATTGACATCGTGAAGTCGCGAAGTCCGATTCCCCGATAAGCAAAGAAAGGGGATCGAGCGATATTTCTATGGGTGTGTATTTCATGATAGGGAAATAGAAGAACATTTGAGTTCTTCTCCATGAGAAGAAGAAGATCCTATGAGCGGACGCTGCTTGCGGTCGTGCCTACGTCAACACGTCTTTGATGGCCATGTTCAACTATGGTAGGAGCATCTTCCACCATAGAAGAGTGCTCCCCTTCAGTTGAAAGACCGCCATGCAGACCTTCATGTTGGAGGTATAATCGCGAAGTGCGAAGCACATTTCCATGTTCTCCAACCATGCCTCGGCGGCTACGCTATCTGGGGCACCAAAGAACTCGGGAAATTTGACTTCTCGAGTTCACAGTGAACGCTACCAGTACTGACCGGAGTGCGCGGTGGAACCTCAGTGAGTTTCGGTGCCCTGGCCTCATCTCTGTCCAAATGGATGATCAGAGCCTCAGACATATGCTGAAAAGATCTCATCATTCCAACAACATCGCCGACTGCTATCTTCTCTTGTCTGAGAACCTGCTCATCTCCCTGGGGGCTAGACCCCTCAGGCATGGATGCTACTGGAGGCATCGCGCCTCTTCCCCTAGCACCCCGTCGTCTGCCTCTGCGACATCCTCTAACCATGATTACATGCATGCACACAAGTCAACTCGATCAACAATAGTATAATCAATTATATCAACGAAAGCCGTAGTGATCCCAAGTCACGGGTTGAACCTCACTCTGATATCACATGTAAAGGCCCTGCCGTTTAGTTATGACAACAAACCTCTCATAACAAGTGCAATTTTTTTTTTGAGTGTGTGCATGTGTACAAGGGTCATAAAGACATTATACTCAATGCCGCCACACGACGACGGACATAACACGTGCAACTCATGTGAGAACCACATAACGACCTAAGAACCACATCGGTAACTGGAAGCAATGGACGACAATCGCTGAAAAATAAGAATGACTACCCGCCTGTCCTACCGTGCAATGGTTAGGGCCTCCAAGACACATAAGCAACGCTCAAGCCCAGGTTCTCATCGATTTTGACCATTTAAGGTCTCAGGGCCGGCGACTGTTTTGAGGAACAAGGAGGTGTCTACATTCCCCCCGACACAATCAGCCACACTGACAGAGCTAACAACAACATCAACGATCAACTAAAATTCATTCTATCAACCCTAAAATCAATTAACCATGGGAAAGAGTAATCATTACTGTTAACAATCATTCATAAAATTTAATTAACCGCGCATTTAAAATCTAGTTCTAAATCAATCCCTCATCATCAATATTTATTAGTGCATTATAACACAATTTAAATCAATCATTCTATCTACAAGGCCAAATAGTTATTTTGGTTTTCTTCTAACTCTTTAATTTTGTAAGTGAGATTAAGATTTTCTAGATTATTGACCTCTTTTGAGTTGATTGGTTATTTTCATGATTTTGTTTTTCCATTTCATGGAATCTAATCTTCATTTATGCAACTTAATCTCCAACCCTATAATTTCATTGTCTATGTATTTTTTATTTTTTTTTATGTTATATTCAAAATATCTAAACTTATGGTCAAACACTAAACAGTGTCTCTAACTCTACTTTGAAGTTTGACTTCTCTCCTCTACCTTTATCTAAATAAAGCTATATATACCCAAAACAATATTCTACTGAATAATCCTTTATATGCTAAATCATGCTTATTAACACTATAAACTTGATTTAAGTAAGCAACACATTGTATAGGCTCTCAGAATGTCGTTGGTTTACATAACACACAAATGGAATAAAGAGTATAGGTTCAAGAAGAGTGAACGATGTAGAAGAAAGGCGTAGAAACCCTATCGGCATAATAAAATCTAAGCACAAAAATATATGCCTGCCAATAACAACCTACAGTCAAAACGCAACAGAAAATTGTAGAAACCCTAACATAAACAAATAGAAAAAGACATACACCTACAAGAGCCGAGAAATTAAATATCATATGAAACTCCTCAAGGCATTAGTTTAAATCACAAAATATATTAGACCCTATACATTCCTATATTGAACAACCGAAGGCCATTATACATTTAAACTTCAAATATAAGAGAAAAAGTCTCTAGATTGTCAAACTTTAAGCCATTGCTAAGAACAGACTGTTTACATCAACGATAAAAATGTGGGACCTATAGCAAGGTTGCATAAATTTTTTTAAACAATAGGTACAAGACAACAAACACTTGACGCAATACATCTGCAAAAGCCTTCTAAAACCTTGTCAGAGAAAAGCCCGTTCAAGAACATAAAGTAATATATATGAAGGGAAAATTAAAAATCGCTGAGAAACCCCTCCATCAATGAGCATTTTGTAGAGGAAATACATAGGTAATGATGTAGGGGATCAAGCCGTCATGTAATGGATGCAACCATAGAACAAAATCGTTGGGTTACAAATAGGGAGGAGGATATCACTACGGCATCCAAACTACTTGTTGTCATCACAATCACTCACTGAGAAAGCCAAATAACGGTTGGAAACAAAGAAGAAAAAGGGCAGATATAGAAGGTGTTATCACTCCAAAAAACTCCTTACGGTTGTAGGCTAAGAATGCTTGGTAACTTAAGAAATTAAAAATAATCAAAGTGTGGATCACTGGGATAACTGAGGATGGCTAAGCAAGAAGATAACATATCATGCCTCTAAATAAACCAGTGCTTCAAGAAACTAGATATCAGTTATAGAAACAATAATCAAGATATGAAGAATGACATTCAAGATAACCAAGTACAAATCTGCAGGGTCATACAAGAATGTAAGAAGATCTAATTCATATTCATGAGTTATATCAGAAGATGACAGTTCTGAACAGCTGAGCTAAATAGAACTAAATACAGAATAGTGGAAAATGTGGACAGACTGATATATAATGACCAAAGAAAACTGTCATTCATATAGCAAAATAATGCACAAGTTACATAGCCAAAAAGTGTCTCCAAAATTGAACCCTTTATTCATCTTCCTTCTATAGCTTTATAGCTTTACAATTTAGTTATCAGATCCTAAAACAGTGGATCTGATTTTCTAAAAACAGAAAGTAAACTAGATTTACAAAAAACTAGGAAGAGATCCTCAAGATGAGGTCAATCTCTATCTTTTGGTCTTCAATCATTGGTTGAAAGTTGATGAAGTGTAGCCTAGCCTTCTAAGGCTCTTTGATCTGTTCCTCTGAAAGTGGAATTCGAATTTGATGATGTGTGCCAAAAATCCCAAAATTCTACCTTTTAAAATGAGGCCAAATGTGTTTGAACAACCTCTCTCTGACCTTATCTCACAAAAGTAGCATTTAAATCTGACTTGATAATTCACCACCTATCTATTCCAAGAGGTTTCATCTCTTTCTGGCTCGAAAATTTCTGATCTGGGTGAAATTTCGAGTATTCTGGTCATTACAAGCTTTCACCAGCTAATTTACCCAGAAATCCGCTCCTTAGCTGGTGAAAGGCGGAGCTTTCACCAGCTAACTAGTTATAATTCTACCTTCTGCGCTGGTAAAAGCACAGATTTTTTCAAAATCAAATTTCTCAGTCATGGAGACTCTGTTTTGCATGCTTAAATAGTCGATCGACATCTAAAAATCCTAATATTTCCAATGGTGCTTTCAAATCTGCATTTGGAGCTCGGGAATCTATTCAAATTTTCCCTACAATATTAGGAATCATTCTTTCAAAAATGCTAGTGTGTTTTTGATCACTAACATATGGCTCCAACTGGGATGGATACCTCCCTGCGAGGTCTCCAAGAACCCAGCAGACCTTGTGCCTTTAGTATTAGGCATGGCATCATTCAACCTTTACAATTTAGCATCTAGCTATTTTCCAAAGTTTGTTGTTGTCTTTCCCAATCTTCTTTATCTGTAGCATGTCTGCTTCAAACTCCCCTGGAAATGTTGTTTGCACCTTGACATGACATCTGTTGTGGCAATATCTGAGATGAGAGTATTGCAGACAGCTTGAGTTATTTGACTTTTTGTTTTCCAACAGCTTCAGATAAAAAGCATTTTAGATCCTCTGATGTGTGCATATAGCCTTCCAAGGCTCATATATGTGCTTTGATCACGATAGAATCAAATTTTCTATCTTGGGCAAAAACAACTGATTCTGTGCCCCAAAAATAGGTGTTTAATCTGACTTTGGCACCTCCTCAAACATCTTTTTTTATCAAATCTGGATCTTGAATTTGATATGTAAATTCAATATGCATCTTTAGAAACTATTTTCAGGATGTTTGGTTGAGAAAAACTTCGATCTGGGAAAAAATACACCTTCGCTGGCCAGTCTCAGGTTTCACCAGCTATTCCACCTTAAGATTTTCTAGTTAGCTGGTGAAAGCTCTGCCTTTCATTAGCTAACTGGTTATAATTCGGCCTTCTGCGCTGGTGAAAGTTCTGTTTTATCTTTGAGAAGAAAATAATGCAGAGCAGCAATGATCCTGCATAGAGTGTTAGATTCTTCAATAGCTGCTCGATAAAGTGTTGACGACACTTGATGTTTTGAACTTTAGGTGACCTACAATGCTCGATTCAAGAATTGATATGCTAATCAAGCGAGGAAAAAACAAATTAGAGATACCGAAATAATTTAAGCAATGACACCATAAATGCAGAGCATACAAAAGGGAATCCAAATGCACAACTGTTGTTATCTATGGCAGGAAGCAGTGCAAGACGGATCTTCTTGCTAGGGCATAAGGGAATTTCTTGATCATTTCCTCAAGCTCAACAATACCAAATTCCTAGTAGATTTGATGAAGCTCATCCAGATTAATTTGCCTGCTTCTGTTGTTTTTATATCACTAAAGTGCATAATAGTAGACTCAGCACCATCACTGCTTTTACTCATGAGAGCCTTCGATTCACCTTCTGTTGGTGATGATGATGTTGCTGTAGATACTGTATGATGACGAGCACCCATGCATAAACATCCTGAAAGTATGAGAGATGGCATGGTTAAAAAAACAACTTGTGCCATAATTTGTGCTCTGTAGCTGTATCTTATGACTGCTCTCATCAAAAATAAACTCTAAAGTTCCAACCTTTGCGTTTCTTGCCATCATAAAACTTGGCAAAGATTTCTGCAATTTCACTCCTAGAAGCTACAACCCTTAGCCCCTTGGGCCTATATCATTAATATTACAGAAGTGCTATCTTAAATAGAAAAATGTCACCGACAGATGATCCCTATCTACTAGGAAATAAAAATTAAAAATAATGCAAAAATATGAGACAGCTAAAATATTTTGAGCCTTCTGTCTCCATCAAATCTAACTTCATTTCCTCCTGAAATTTCCTAAGTCTTCTACCTGAAAATGTCTTCCTGAAAATCTGGAATATCTCATGATATCTCCAATCTGATAGCAGGTGCCTTTGAAGGCTGGAAATTAACTGTTTCTATTGATACTCTGACACCTGTCTTTAATGCTGGAAACTTATCTTTTATATTTCCAAAAAGTCGCTCTTTCGTGGTGAAGTTCGAACCATTGTCCGCAATCAATCATGACCAAAAGTCTTAGTTGTTTCTGCTAAGAATGTGGATCTGGAATTCGGATTGATCTTTGATAATTACTATTTCCAAGTGTTTAAGAAAGCAAAACTGAGCTTCACTCTTCAAGTTGAAGTATTGAACCCCTCCTTCCCAATGCAAGAACAAACCCTTGAACAACTGATTTCAGTGCTCATATTTTCTTTCTCCACTTGGATTGGAAGGTATGCCAATAACTTCTTGGTGAAGCCTTGGATTACTGCTTCTGTTATCGGCGATCTCCCTTTGTCACGGGTGCAATCCAAACGCCACAGTGACAACAACAACTGTGGGATACCAGGAGAGGATTCTCCACATCTAAAGCTTATTTCATGGGTCAAGCAGTCACATTCTGGTAATAATAAAAGAGAGAGGGGCCTCTGTAAATCCATGGCGTGTAGACGAACAGTGGAAGTTCCAGCTCCTTGCATGTTCATTTACAACCTACAGCTTACAATTTGATGCTTTGACAACTAACAACTCGGGCTTTGTGAATCATGTGTTTGATTTATCGATGGGTTGATATCTTCTTTGCCCAAGAACCTCAGTACTGTCTTTGCCTTCTTTCTTGTAATACATGGTGCTATGGCTTGTAAAAACCCAACCTCGGTCAAAGAAATGTAGTCCACTTTCATAAATTTTGGTTGAGATAACATATATGATTGCATACTTAGGTTGTGTTGTTTTTAAAAAATGATGGGAATTGTACATTCAACCAAATCACAGGCAGTTTTAGTACAACTATTCCATGTGGTTCAAGCACGAGATATAGATTGTCAAATCGATAGAGCCGAATATTTGCTTTGCTGCGACACCACTGCTCTCGCCCACAATCTGGTCACCAGGAAAATCAATAGAAAAATATCTATATAATTTCTTGCCATTGACAATATAAGAATTACTCTGATTTGGAAAAAATGTCACTTATGTTTGTACTATTATCCAATCTTAAATCTATCCGGCATAAGCCTTTCTGATATTTTGTTAAATGCAAGTCACAGAACATTACAGTGTTGGCTAGACTGTTATTGAGTGCTAGTTGATAAGAAGGTAAAGTTTGGTCAGGCAAAAGCTCCGACAATTGATGGAGAAGCATCTCTCACAGCAAGCAAGCCAACGCGGAAAACAAAGGACAACTAGACAAGCCCAGCCAAATTTTTGAATTTTCCCTTGAAGTTGATGCGCCAAATATAAATGAGATCATTTAATGAAGGCGCCTTGGTATAATGTAATCAGACCTTGAGCGCCCCGCTCTCATCTGAAGTAGATAGAGGCATTTATGTTGAGATGAAATAGGTAGATAGAATTTAATATTAGATTAGACAGTTTTAGAAAGAAAGAGGGAAACGGGATATAGACACCCTCATTGTGCATTGTAAAATAATCTTGAGCATTGAGAAGAGACGCAGAGAGCTGTGGAAGAACACCCATGTATAGAGCTTGAATTAATAGAAGAGTTTAATTCAAATCCATGGTTTTGTGTTTGTTCTCTGTGTATGTATGCTGAATACTATGCTCATGAGTATTTACTTTCTGTTATGCATTTGTTTTACATGCTATGTATGAATTATTTATTGCTGAGTGTTTAAAATCTGAGAAAGGAAGTAGAAGAAATGAGTTTCAATTGTTTCTCTATCTAAGTAAGGATTCCTACAAGGAGTGCAGTTGGAGTCGTCTGCAAGGAGTGCGTTGACATGAGACTCAGATAGTTTAACTCTTGTTCTCGTTCACCCAGAAGTGAAATTGGGTTATAGGATCCGTGCAAGGAGTGCACAGTCTAAGGAAAGTCTCAGTTGTGAATCTAAGCGAAGCATTGAAGGACTGTTGTTGCAGGGGTGCACAGAGTCGAAGGAACTCAACACTTGGAAGTGTTCGAGGATTTTTGCAAGGAGTGCGTGCAAGGGTCTTCGTGGAGACTCAAAATTGTGTGAAGCTCAGGAAGGATAAGGATTCCAAGTTCGTCGAAGGAAAGCACAGAGAGTCTGTGTCATAGGAGTGTTTGAATAGGCACTGCAAAGTTACGTGCAGGAGGACCAGTTTTCATAGAGGAATACTCGGTTCACCCCGTAGAAACCATCAAAGAGGAAGAGATCGACGGTTAGGATCTTGAGGAGAAGATTTACGAAATCCCACCAGCCGTTGGATCTGCCAAAGAAGCGAGGAGGTTACAGTCGCATTCAGAGTTCAAGATCTAGGGGTCGTGAGTCGTTGGATCATTTATTAGTTACCCGTCATCCATCCGATCTGATAGGAGTTACACAGGGTTTATGCCCTTGTGAGTAGATTAAGAACCCCGAGAGGCATCGGGATATCGAGGCATCGGGGTTTGGGAAATCAGGAGTCATGTGGACTAGAAGTCGGGGAAATCCATCGTGAAAATCCCGATGAGTTCAGACCCATCCATCTACTGGGACAGGTGGCAGGGATTGAGAGTCCATCAGTATTTTGGAACTTCAAAAGACAAGAGTCCGAGACTTTTTGAAACCCAAAATGATGAAAGGATCATAGCGGTAGGATCTCAGGGAGGACACGTGTTGTGTGGTCGTCTATATCAGGGATGTGGTCATCGGAGTTCAGGTAAGTGAGTGGTCATGGTTTTGTAAAGTAGCGAAGTCTGAGACTCAATCTGAATTGTCCATCACTTGGGACGCGTGTCAAAATTCTGAAGAGAGTCGGGGATTGACGTTTCGGAGGTCCTGAGGACAGGATACTCTCGCAAGACGAAACCATGAAGTTTGATTTTTTGACAAAGGGTAGAGCACCATGTGGGGCCCAGCTGACATCGTCCCATCATAACAAGGGAATCGGGAATTGTCAGAGTGAAAACCTCGAAGCATACAAGAACCGTCCATCCTTGAGCATGCATGGGTGAGATCGAAGATGTCGGAAAATTCCTCGAAAGGAAAAGTCAATCGTTAGGATATCGGCATTCCTGTGGACAGGAGATTGGGGAAGTCCATAGTGAAAACCCCGATATAATCTGAGCCATCTGTTTGGGGAGACAGGTGTCAAAAAATCTGAAGAGAGTCAGTATATCGACATTTGGGAAATCAGAGTTTCTGAGGTCATGAAAGTCGGGACCTCACAAGTCTCGAAATCCTGAGAGTTAATCTGAACCGTCCATCTTGAGGGGACGCGTGACAGAAATCAGAGTCATCGGAGAAAATTCCGACAGGAAGTAGTCTATTGACATTTGGGTCATCGGGATATCGAGGATTTTGGTGACAAGGTGTTTATGCATTTTGGAATCGTGAAGCTCGAAACCCCGATAAGGAAGGAAGTACCATTGTGCGAGCCAACTGTCAACATAGTGGAGAATCGGGATTCGAGGGATCGCGAATCCTAAGGACATAGGTATTTGGACATTGGAAAGTCCAAAACCCCGATGGGAGGTATGACTGCGGTCATATAGAGGAGGTCACGTGGACCAAGAGTCTATCCTGGAGGGCTAATAGAAGTTGGAGCACATCAGGATTTTGAAGCCCAAAACCTCGACGGAAAGAATATAAGGCTGCAGTCTTATGGAAAACAGTCACATGGACCAGAACATAGCTAGGAAGGGCTAAGGACAAAAGGGAGCGTATCGAGGATCGGGGATCGGTAAAACAAGTTGTTTGGACATCGTAGGTGTCAAAATCCCGATAGGGGAAACCCCGATAACAAAGTAAAAGGTCAGTATTGATTTAGAAGAGGGGGAGATCTCGTGAGAGAGTTGTTGTGGGTGAAAATTTCCCGATAGGGAAATAGAAGAACCTTTCAGTTCCTTGGGCCAAGGAAGGAGGAAATGTCCTGTGAGTGGAAGCCTTAGTGGGCGCACCTACGTCAAGTGGTATCAGATCTTGATTCTTGTCTGTATATATCAGGCAGGAAGAGGCAGGAAGAGGTAAAGAGCACTCTGATACACATCAAGTGGTATCAGAGCATAGAAAGGTTCTTTGCTTTCTGTAGCAGAGAAGGAGAATTCACCATGCCACCGATGAGAAGAGACAGACAATCACCCGATCCAGAGGAGGAAAGGGAAACGCCCAGAGGAAGGGGTAGAGAAGTGCAGAATCCAGAAGTAGAAAGAGATCTGCATAACTTACGCGCTAGAGTTGTGGACATGGAGATAAGACAAAGGCGTAGAGCTAATGTAGGAGATATCAGTGAGTTTGAAAATGAAGATGATGTTGGACATGGAGACAAAGAAATCCCAACTAAAGATGCAGCAAATGAACGCTTACTTAAAGCTGTTGCAAGAATGGGTGCAAAGGTGAAAATGGACATTCCAATTTATGAGGGAAATCTGGATGTAGAAGAGCTTCTAGACTAGATTAGAGCTCTAGAAACCTATTTTGACTATGAATATATTGAAGAGGACAAGAAATTCAGGCATGCCGTCATGAGATTAAAAGGACATGCAACCTTGTGGTGGTATGAACTACAAGCGGATAGGCGTTGCCAAGGCAAGCAGAAAATTAAGAGCTGGGACAGGATGATTGCAAAGATGAAGGAAAAATTTATCCCCAGGGACTATCAAATTTCTCTGTTCAAGAGGATGAAAAACTTGAGACAAAAGTTGATGACAGTAAAGGAATATACTGAGGAATTTTACAGGTTGAATATCAGGGCAGGTCATCGCGAAAGCAATGAAGAAAAAGTGGCTAGGTATATGAATGGCCTGAGATATGAGATTCAAGATGAATTGAGTATGGCAACCATCCGAACGGTGGAGGATGCTTATCAAATGGCTTTGAAAGCGGAAGAGAAGCTGAGCTGAAAGCAAAGCCAAAGGGGCAGAGGCAGGAGTCAGCCCAGGGGAAAATCAATTGCCCAGGAAAGAACCCAGAAGCCCAGGGACGACTAGAAGAAACCTCAGACTTAGACAGAAAGAGGTGGAAGCTCATAGCGAGGGAGATATGATGAGTAGAGAGAACAACATATTGAACAGAGAGGAGGATATGTTGATAATAATAAGTTTCCTAGTACCAGAGGTAGAGGAAGAAGAAGAGGTGCAGTAATCACATGCTTCACATGTGGAAAGAATGGGTACAAGTCATTCGAGTGTCCAGAGAAAAAGAACAAAACTGGAGAAACTCACATCGCCAAGGCACAGAGGTGATATGTTGAGGCAGAAGACACTGAAGGTGGAAGATCACTCATGATGCAAAACGTTCTTTTGACACCCAAAAAGGAAGTCCAGAGATCAGCGTAAAGAAACAGTCTTTTTAGGACTTTTTGTAAGACTAAGGATAGAGTATGCAAGGTCATTGTGGACAACGGTAGCACTGATAATCTCATTTCAATCGAGATGATAGAAAATATGGAGCTGGAAACGACTGATCATCCAAGTCCATATAAAGTTTCGTGGCTACAGAAGGGACATCAGGGAAATGTCACCAAACAGTGCTTAGTTGAATTTAAGATAGGAGGATATAATGATAAGATATTATTTGATGTCATTCCTATGGATGTTTGTCATCTATTGCTGGAAAGACCATGGCAATATGATAGAAATGTGATTCATGATGGGAGGATGAACACATACACCCTGGAGAAGAATGGGAAGAAACACATGTTGCTTCCAATTAAGGATAAGGACGTGAAGCGAGAAGTAAGCAACACAGTACTTCTCATGAGTGAGAAGGAACTCCTTACTGAGGTTAAGAAGAAGGAGGATCCACAGTTCATTGTGGTTAGAAAACTGAAGATTGTTCTGACTAGCACAAGAGTGGATGATTTACCAGAGGAGGTTCAGGAACTGCTAGGGGAGTTCGCTGATATAGTAGTGGACGAATTACCTCATTCGTTGCCACCGATGAGAAGTGTGAGTCATCATATCGATCTCATACCCGGAGCCAGTTTACCAAACAAAGCCGCATACAGATTGACGCCGCAGGAGAATGAAGAGGTCAAAAGACAAGTCCAGGATTTGTTGGACAAAGGTTTGGTCAGGGAAAGCTTGAGTTTGTGTTATGTTCCGACAGTACTCAGTCCGAAGAAAGACAGAGGCTGGAGGATTTGCACTGATTCAAGGGCAATTAATAAGATAACTATCAGGTATAGATCTCCATTACCGAGGATGGATGATTTAATGGATTGCTTAAGTGGAGCGAAATTCTTTTCAAAGATTGATTTGAAGAGTGGATATCACTAGATTTGCATGAGAGAAGGTGATGAATGGAAAACAACATTCAAGACAAGAAAAGGTTTGTATGAATGGATTGTTATGTCGTTTGGATTAACAAATGCGCCAAGTACCTTTATGAGGTTGATGAATGAAGTCCTGAAGGATTTCATCGAAAAATTTGTTATCGTATATCTGGATGATATACTGATTTTCAGTAAAACGGAGGCTGAACATCTGAAGCATTTGGCCATTGTGATGAAGAGATTACAGCAAGAGAAGTTGTTGATAAACATAAAAGTCCTCGTTCATGAAGACATAACTCATTTACTTGGGATTTTTTATTTCGGCAAATGAGTTGAGGATGGATCCAGATAAGGTGGAGGTAATTAAGAATTGGCCATCACCGATGAACATATTTGAGGTGAGAAGTTTTCATGGGTTGGCCAGTTTCTACCAAAAATTCATTAGGAATTTCAGTGGAATTAGTGCAGCAATGATGGATACAGTGATGAAAAGACATAAATCTTTTCACTGGACTGAAGAGGCTGAGAAGAGTTTCAATTTGTTGAAACAGAAGATTACGGAACAACCAATTCTGGTGTTGCCGAATTTTCAAAAGACATTTCAGGTGAAATGTGATGCAAGCGGGTTTGCAATAGGAGTAGTCTTAAGTCAAGATGACAGACCAATTGCATATTTCAGTGAGAAGCTGAATGAAGCGAAGGTGAAGTATTCCACGTATGATAAGGAGTTTTATGCCATCATCCAGGCATTGAAGAAATGGAGACACTATTTGATTCCGAAGGAATTTGTTTTATATAGTGATAACCATGCATTGCAGTTTGTGACTCAACAAGAAAAGTTGAATCAGAGGCATGTTAAATGGGTTGAATACATGCAGAATTTCACTTTTGTGATAAAACATATTTCTGGTATTGCTAACAAAGTTGTTGATGCTTTGAGTAGGAAGTGTTTGTTGTTGCAAGAGTTCAAAGTCAAGACGTTAGGTTTTGATGATCGCAGAGACATGTACACAGATGATCCAGATTTTCAGGAAGCGTATGAAGCAGCTGAGAATCCAGTTCTCAGAGATAGCAGCAAATGGGCTGAATACATGATCTAGGAAGGATTACTATTTAAAGGCAATCAGTTGTGTATTCCAAATTGTTCCATGAGGGAGAATCTGCTCAAGGAGAAACACAGTGGAGGATTGGCCGGACACTTCGGTCATGATAAGATGTTTGCGAAGCTGAGCGAGTCATACTTTTGGCTAGGGATGCGATTAGAGGTCAACAAGTTTGTAAACCGATGCAGAATTTGCCATCATTCAAAGGGAAGGAAGCATAATGCGGGTTTTTATCAACCATTGCCCATACCTGAAAAGCCGTGGGATGAAATTAGCATGGATTTCATATTGGGATTACCAAGGACACCAAGAGGATTTGAGTCGATCTTTGTGGTAGTGGATAGATTTTCCAAGATGGCACATTTTATCCCATGTCAGAAAACCATTGACGTGATGCACATCGCGAATCTGTTTTTAAAATAAGTCGTCTGACTTCACGTCTTACCAAGGAGTATTGTTTCGGACAGAGATACCAAGTTCATGGGGCACTTTTGGAGGACACTGTGGAAGAAGTTGGGGACTAACTTGTTATTTAGTTCAACTTATCATCCTTAGATGGATGGACAGACATAAGTGGTGAACAAAAGTCTTGGAGACTTGCTGAGGAGCCTGGTGGCGGAGCCCCATAGCAGTTGGGACAATACATTGTCGCAGGCAGAGTTTGCGTATAATGACTCAGTGAATCGGAGCACAGGCGAGAGTCCATTCCAAATTGTATATGGCATGCAACCGAGAGGAGTTTCTGAATTGAGATATTTGGAACAGACTGCTACTAGGAGCGCTAGTGCAGAAGAATTAACGGAGACGATGAAAGAAATTCACAGCCGGGTGAAGGAGCGATTGCAGAATTCAATTCAGGAATATAAGCGGAGATCATATCAGCATAGAAGACAAATTCAATTTGAGGTTGGTGACTTTGTTCTAGCACACTTGAGAAGAGAAAGGTTCCAGAGAGGAACATACAATAAATTGAAGATGAAGAAAATCGGACCATGCAAGGTCTTGAAGAAAATTGGAGAGAATGCTTATGAGATTGAATTACTCGATGGGATTAGAATTTCTCTGATATTCAATGTCTCAGATTTATACCCATACAAAGCTAGGGAGGCAGGAACAAGTGATGAACAGTCAGAGGTTCGGTGGCAGAAGCAGATGCCAGTTGTAGAGAAGCCACAGATGGAGCAGATACTGGATAAACGAGTGGGTAAGAAGACCAGAAGGAAAGAATATTTTGAATATTTGGTCAAATGGAAGGGCCATCCAGTTGAATATGCCAGTTGGGAGACTGAAGTGGAGATTTTGAGGCATGGGAAGACTGTGCAGGAGATCATGGATAGGAGCCCATGAAAGTTTTCAAGCGAGGGAGTATGATGCAAGAGCATCTCTCATAGCAAGCAAGCCAACGCGGAAAACAAAGGACAACTGGACTAGCCCAGCCAAATTTTTAATTTTTCCCTTGAAGTTGATGCGCCAAATATAAATGAGATCATTTAATGAAGGCACCTTGGTATAATGTAATCAGACCTTGAGCACCCCGCTCTCGTCTAAAGTAGATAGAGGCATTTATGTTGAGATGAAATAGGTAGATAGAATTTAATATTAGATTAGACAGTTTTAGAAAGAAAGAGGGAAACGGGATATAGACACCCTCATTGTGCACTGTAAAATAATCTTGAGCATTGAGAAGAGAAGCAGAGAGCTGTGGAAGAACACCCATGTATAGAGCTTGAATTAATAGAAGAGTTTAATTCAAATCCATGGTTTTGTGTTTGTTCTCTGTGTATGTATGCTGAATACTATGCTCATGAGTATTTACTTCCTGTTATGCATTTGTTTTACATGCTATGTATGAATGATTTCTTGCTGAGTGTTTAAAATCTGAGAAAGGAAGTAGAAGAAATGAGTTTCAATTGTTTCTCTATCTGAGTAAGGATTCCTGCAAAGAGTGCAGTTGGAGTCTTCCACAAGGAGTGCGTTGACAGAAGACTCAGATAGTTTAACTCTTGTTCTCGTTCACCCAGAAGTGAAATTGGGTTATAGGAGCGGTGCAAAAAGTGCGTAGGCTAAGGAAAGTCTTAGTTGTGAATCTGAGCGAAGCATTGAAGGACTACTGCTGCAGGGGTGTGCAGAGTTGAAGGAACTCAACACTTGGAAGTGTTCGAGGATTTCCGCAAGGAGTGCGTGCAAGGGCCTTCGTGGAGACTCATAATTGTGTGAAGCTCAGGAAGGATAAGGCTTCCAAGTTCATTGAAGGAAATAACAAAGAGTCTGTGTCGTAGGAGTGGTTGAATAGGCGCTGCAAAGTTACGTGCAGGAGGACCAATTTTCACAGAGGAATACTGGGTTCACCCCATAGAAACTATCAAAGAGGAAGAGATCGACAGTTAGGATTTTGAGGAGAAGATTTGAAAAATCCTGCCAGCAGTTGGATCTGCCAAAGAAGCAAGGAGGTTACGGCCACGTTCGGATTTCAATCTCTAGGGGTCGTGAGTCATTGGATCATTGATTAGTTACCTGTCAGCCATCCGATCTGACAGGAGTTGCACAAGGTTTATTCCCTTGTGAGAAAAGTAAGAACCCCGAGAGGCATCGGGATATCGAGGCGTCATGGTTCGGGAAATTAGGAGTCACGTGGACTAGAAGTCGGGGAAATCCATCATGAAAATCCCAACGAGTTCAAAGCTGTCCATCTGCTGGGATAGGTGGCAGGGATCGAGAGTCCAACGGTATTTCGGAACTTTAGAAGACAAGAGTTCGAGACCTGTTGAACCCCAAAACAACGAAAGGATCATAGCTATAGGATCTCAGGGAGGACACGTGTTGTGTGGTCGTCTAGATCGGGGATGTGGTCATCGAAGTTCAGGTAAGTGAGTGTTCATGGTTTTGTAAAGTGGTGAAGTCTGAGACTCAATCTGAAACGTCCATCACTTGGGACACATGTCAGAAGTATGAAGAGAGTCAGGGATCGACGTTTCAGAGGTCCTGAGGACAGGATACTCTCGCAAGAAGAAACCACGAAGTTTGATTTTTCGACAAAGTGTAGAGCACCGTGTGGGGCCTAGCTGACGTCGTCCCATCATAACAAGGGAATCAGGAATTGTCAGAGTGAAAACCCCGAAGCATACGAGAACCGTCCATCCTTGAGGATGCGTGAGTGAGATCGAAGATGTCGGGAAATTCCCCTAAAGGAAAATTCAATCATCGGGATATCGGCATTCTTGTGGATAGGAGATCGGGGAAGTCCATAGTGAAAACCCCGATATAATCTGAGCCGTCTGTTTGGGGAGACAGGTGTCAGAAAATTCAAAGAGAGTCGGTATATCGGCATTTGGGAAATCGGAGTTCCTGAGGTCGTGAAAGTTGGGACCTCACAAGTCTCAAAATTCCGAGAGTTAATCTGAACCATCCATCTTGAGGGGATGCGTGGTAGAAATCAGAGTCATCGGAGAAAATCCTGACAGGAAGTAGTCTATCGGCATTTGGGTCATCAGGATATCAGGGATTCTGGTGACAAGGTGTTTATGGATTTTGGAATCGCGAAGATTGAAACCTCGATAAGGAAGGAAGTACCATTGTGGGAGCCAGCTATCATCATAGTGGAGAATCGGGATTCGAGGGATCGCGAATCCTGAGGACATAGGTATTTGGACATTGGAAAGTCCAAAACCTCGATGGGAGGTATGACTGCGGTCATATAGAGGAGGTCATGTGGACCAAGAGTCTAGCCTGGAGGGATAACGAAAGTTGGAGCACATTGGGATTTTGAAGCCCAAAACCTCGATGGAAGGAATATAAGGCTGCTGTCTTATGGAAAATGGTCACATGGACCAGGACATAGCTAGGAAGGGCTAAGGATGAAAGGGAGCGTATTAGGGATCGGGGATCGGTAAAACAAGTTGTTTGAACATTGCAGGTGTCGAAATCCTGATAGGGGAAACCCCGATAACAAAGTAAAAGGCTAGTATTGATTTAGAAGAGGGGGAGATCCCGTGAGAGAGTTGTTGTGGGTGAAAATTTCCTGATAGGGAAATAGAAGAACCTTTCAGTTCTTCAGGCCGAGGAAGGAGCAAATTTCCTATGAGAGGATGTGCCTTAGCGGGCGTGCCTACGTCAACAATCCACCATAAGCTATGACCAGGGGTGCTTTTCCATTGAGAGTTTTCCACTTAAAAGGAACCTAAGCAGAAGTCCATTGTGAGAAGCAAATGAATACCACTAGCATTTCTATGAGTCACCCAATCAACGAAGGCTCCAAGAGAAGAAGCTACCCTCCACAATTCAATTCTCCTCACTGCCTCTACTTTATCTTAGTCCTTGTTAAGATGATTTCTTCAACCAATTTGACTTCCCAACGGGCTCTGCATCTAAGTTTGAGACATCAATAGTGGAATTTGGAGCTGCATCCACATTTGACTTGTCTGGTGAAAAAGAAAGTTGGACTAATATTGATTATGCAGGGACCTGTCCCAATGTAACGAACTGTACAAAGAGCATTTCCAGCATAGATTGGCCTGACAAATGTTTGATTGCCAATAATCTATGTGATATATGAAATAGGAGAAACGTTCAATAGAGCTGCAGCTCGTGGCATTACATTTTTTTGAAAAGGAGTTGAGGCAGCAATTGTATGTGAATAAGAGCCATCTGTTGAACTAATCGGATTAACTTTGCACAGGGTTCAACCAATGGGTGTTCAAATTTCTCTAAATCTGCAATAAACACCTGAGAAATTGATGGATGACTCGAGGCTGACTGAGTAGCTGCAGCATGGAGGGATGATCCAGATCCAGCCATTAAGCGTGAAAAGGGAGTCTCTTTGCCTAATTAAGAAAACTAAAAGTAATCTACTTGCTCAAAGAAAGAGCTTATTCTTCTATCAATCCCTATACTAACCTAGTAGAGGCAGATTGATCAAGTAAAACTAAATTTCCAAAGCAGCCAAGAAAGTAATTGACTTGCTAATATCATGCTTGATATTTTCCCAAAAGATAAAAGAAACCATAGATTGTGGTAATGCAATTTGAAAAGATGACAGGACCGACCTTCATCTGACAAAAATATTTTTGGATTTATGCTACTCATAGACTCCAAATAGTCAGCAAAAGGGTCAACAAATTCACAAAGAAATACCTCTTTGGATTGCTGATCCAATTGTAAATTGAAAAGATGTTGAAGGATGCTTTTACTAATATCACTATTGAATGAAGGCTGCTTGAGATCGAGACCCTTCTGCTTATCATCTTCCTCTTCATTTCTGCTGCAAAACGCCTTTGTCTGCAAATCTGGAAAATGTGGGTTGTCTTCAACATATACTGCAGATGCAATACTTTCACTTACTAATTGTTCAATCTGATCATCACATTTCAAGTCTTCATGTCTGCTACAATTTTCTTGTGTCTGCAAATCTGAAAGTTGAGGGATACCCTGAGAATATGATGTAGATTCAAAACTGTCATATGATGATTTAAAAATCTGCTCATCACTTTTCAATTTTTCAGAGGCAATATGATCTTGATAACAATCTAAGATAGTGGATGCATTTGGTATACTGTTTAAAGCATCTATACTATGTCCATCATCCTGTAGATCATCAATATCTTGGTCATGATGAGAAGCATCTCCTATTGTAGCATATTTCACATAACTATCCGATTCCTTATTCAACAAATTGAAATCATGACAGCATTCAGGATAGAGAAGGTCAACTAAATATATCTCTTTACAAAAGGAATTGAAGGCTGAATAGAAATCTGTCAAAGAACTAACACTTGCATTAGGAAGAGATCGGCACCATTCACAAGCAATTCCCTCTAAGGAGAAAAAGAAGAGCCAGATCTGAACATCCTCATGTACAATTTCGAGTCGATGAATAAAATCCTGAAAATCCAACAAGTGTTCAGCTGGCACTTCCCATTCTTCTCCTCGAAATCTGGGAAGGCTGTGTTCCCATTCATATCTGCTAGGCACTAGATTAGGGAAACCAGAAATACTTGAAAAATCAAAGAATGCATACCTCTTTGCTAAGATCCTGTTCATTTCATACCAGTGGGGTCGCCAACGGATTTGAGAACAGTGGAGTCACCACCGAATTCATCCTTCATGGAGTTGCCAGATAGATGATTACAACCAATGTAGTTGTTGGTTGTGGAGCCTGATTCAGAGGTCCTTGCTTTCATCCTTGTTTATACCCCATGAAGTATTTACACCCCATAAGTATGTACACTCTTCCATGCGGGGGAGTGAAGAGGGGGGGTACCCCCTCTGCGGGGTCCGGGGGGTCCATCCCTCCAGCTGGGGGGTCTGGGGGAAAGTGGACCCCCAGCGGGGGTTCGAGGGCAGCGTCCCCTGAAGAAAAAATTGCCTTATAAAAGTATATTGTAATTTCATTGTAAATCTGGACTGTTCATTATAAGGTCGCAGATCTAATGGTAGAGATTATGTTAGG
>JASDQU010100018.1:25826-46548 GCA_032191745.1 Picea mariana | reverse complement strand
GGGGGCTTCAAGCCTTCATATGGGGGTCCTCCAACTTCATAAGGCCATAACTCTCAAACCATGAGGAGTTATGTGACATTCCACATACCACTAGAAATGGCATGACAAAAATTATCCATCTAGGATAGTTTCACCAACAACTTCATTGATATTCATCTCATTATTCCACATACAAGAATGGGTCCTCTCAACTAAAAATCATCTTCCTGTGAGGGCTTTCACCATAAGGGGACCACTTTGGAGTTCATCCATTTGTGCACCTTATCAATCATGAGAAGACAATAATGAGTCATCTGTTCATCAAACAAACTATGCATCATCATGTATCAATGACAACTCATTGATCCATCATCATATATGCATCATATCAATGATCCATGTTTATCGATTGGTTTCCATGTTGACATATATCATTCTCATCAAGGATAATTCATTTACATTGTTCATCAATTATAAGTCAATCAAGACTATCAAAAAATCCATCGCTTGACATCAATCAATCATTTGACATCAATCAATCAAACCATTGGCATCAATGACAACATGATCCAACAATGACAATTTGTTCTGGTGGCACAAAATCACAATAGGGCAAGGTAAATGAGATTTGTAAGATCCAGAGGGTCTATATGGCTAACTCTCACATGACCATGCTACCCACAATCACCCGACATAGGGGTTTTGAAAATTTAACTCCTATGCTAGATTTGCATTGTGCCTCGATGAGAAAAACCTTAGTTTCAGAGATCCTTTAACAAACACTTTTATGGGTGACAGAATCACAGGAGGGGGGTCCCCCTATATGGAATCTAATGCCAGGAGCCCAACAGAACTGATGGTTCTTCGATCGGAGGCACGATTTGCATGTTATGGCAAGTGGAAACTCGCCTCCTTAAACAATTAAGGGAGACAATGACAATTTGGTCTAGGGGAACAAAACCACAATCAGGCGACATTACTAAATTTTTTATTCTTCTCATTGTGCCTTGATGAGAAAAACCCTAGTTCTAGAGATCCTTTAATAAACACTTTTATCGATGAAAGAATCACAGGAGAGGCCTCCTCCTATATGGAATCTGATGCCAGGAGCCCAACAGAACTGACGGTTTGTCGATTGGAGGCATGATTTGCATGTTATGGTGAGTTGCAAATTGCCTCCTTAAACCATTAAGGGAGACAATGACAATTTTGTCTGGGGGGACAAAACCAGAATCAGGCGACATTACTACATTTTGTAAGCTTCTCAAGGTCCCTATGGAAAACACCCATGTAACCAAGGTGCCCACAATCGCCCGACATAGGGGTTGTGAAAGTTGACCCTCTCTGTTAGATTTGCATTGTGGCTACAAGACCCCCGGTCAACAAAAGAACCCTCATTAGTTATTTGTATCCAATCCATGGAATTGTTGCATATTTTCAAAGAATATATTGTTATCTTGGTGAAATTTAAGAGAAGATAAGAATGTTATCTTAGTTTAAGAGAAGATATTGTTCATTGCTTATTCTGAAGTTTTAGTACTTTCCCAAGATTTACATTCATATCCCTTTATCACTCTCTGCATACACAACCACTGGCCCTAACCTCTTAAATATTTAGTTATCTTCCAAATGGTTTCTTTATACTAGATAATATGACCATCTCTTCCAATAGGCTTACCAGCCAACTCCCAAATTATTGAAATTCATTTGTTGTACTTCATGGAAGCTAAATGAAAAATTTTAATATTGAAATCCAATTTCAACTTATTATTCTCTTAGCTAATATGGAGGCCAACCATTAATGGGAGATGAAAATACCCTATGGTTGAACATAAAACTTCCACAAAGCTATTCAAGGAGCTAGTAACCTAGAATTGGATTTCCACAAAGACTATATAGTGTAGATGACACCATCCAATTCCCTTTTTTCTTATCAAACAAAGTGTGTTGTCTTGGTCTCTCCTTGTGCTACCATTTCAATTTTAAATAAATTGTGCGCATGATATGTTGACTACTATTCCAGGATAGTCTCTCAATGAGAGAAGAACATGTCAAAGATTTTCCTACAAAGAGGTGGGAGCATAGTCTGAGTAAAAACCAGTAATTGTCCTTCAACCATTACCATTCACAAAAAATATTGATTATCAAGATCTCACCCCTTGTAAAAAATATCACCATATCTCCCCTTATAAACAATACAAGTTGTCAACCAAGGATCATTGCCACACATTTCCCCACCGTTTCCCTAAGGATAATCCATCACTAGTTCATTCATTCCATTCAAAATGATCAAACCATGTTAATTTGATGCAACTGACCATTGATTCTTCTAAACAAATATTTGATTGTGTTGTTTGCAACATAATCTGTTAAATTTAGAGTTGTTATTAAGTTATTTTCAATTTACTAGAGCATAACAACATAAGTAGGATCGTTGAAAGAAACACAATCACAAGGTACACAAAATTTTATCCTGGGAAAACCTCATGGGGGATAAAACCAAAAAAAAAATTCCTCAATAATAGATTACCAATACAATGCCAAGACTAAATACCAAAACCACCAAGAAAATACTAGGACTCAGGATGCACCTCTCTCTCCTTCTTCTTGCAACTGTAGCTACCTTCAAAAAATTCGCACTAGAAGTGAGTGTGAGTGAGTTGACAAATGAAGCACCCTCCTCACTTATAAATACTAGTTGAGGAGGCACTAGGGTTATGTATCTTCATCAAGTATGGTCGACTTTACAAACACCACCATATAACTATGGTTTGACCAATCCACAAAAGTGGATTTGGTCATACATAAGCCCGGACATGATCAATTCACAAAAGTGGATTTTATCTATAAGATGATAACTCAATTATAATTAGGATATTCCTCGAATTTATAATATTTCAACACTCCCCCTTAACGAGAATGGTATTATACTGAAATAACCCAATACAGCATCATCAAGAGAGAGAAAGAGGGAAACAACATCGTCAACATCTAGAACATTGACTGGCATATCTATAAATCATCAGATTTTTTTCTCATCGTCAATATCATCTTCATTCACACCATGGAGCTGGAGTAGCATAATCAACATCATTTGTATGAATATAAAACATCAACATCAATTAGTATAACACTAAAGAAACAACATCACCAACTCAAGTATGGTACACCATAATCATCAACATGAGGATGATATAACATCATCAATAATGGTACAAGGTTGATACAAAATCATCAGTAACAACACAAGGCTAATACAACATCATCAACATATAGAAACAAAATGAGGGAGGTGAAACAACAACATTTTGTGTTACTCTCCCAGCCTGTAATTACCAGACCTGAAGGATATGCCTAGGAATCATAATATTCCCTAGGATATAAAATCCTAACAGAGCTACCACATGGTATTATGAGAATCTATACTTACCAAACCTTAGGGATATGCCCAAGAATCAAAATATTCCCTAGGATATAAAATTCTAGTGGATCTACCAATACTGACCACAACTAACATATACATGCAACAACACTCTGACAGGCCATCCTTATAGGACCTTTAGGATTTGTCTAGGGATGATCAATCCCCTAGGATATAAAATCCTAATTGAGCTACCTATTGTTCGTTAGAATACCATAGTATCATCATCATCACTCCCCCTTTTGGGAGAGGTCCTTTCAGACTATACCAATATTTTCTTGAAAGTATTCAAACTTTACACGAGAGAAAGGCTTGGTAAAATAATATCTAACCTACTCATTTGTGCCAACATATTGGAGCTTTACAACTGCTCTCTGCACCATATCACGAATGCAATGATATGGGATTTCTGTGTGCTTCAACTTATCATGGAACATTGGGTTCTCTTTCATCTTTATGCAACTCTGGTTATCCCGTAGAATCACAGTGGATTCCATATCCATATCGAATAGAACTTTCCATAACCTTTGAATCCATATGAATTCACAACTAGCAGAACATGCAGTAATGTATTCTTCTTTTGTCGTGATGAGAAAAATACTGAATTTCTTCCTTCTCTGCCATGAATTCATGGTTGACCCCATAATGAAACAACATCCAAAAGTGTTGTTTCTATCAAAAATAGTCCAGCCCAATCTGAATCAGTATAATGAACCAGCCTGAAGTCATGATCCCTAGTATAACATAGATGAAACTCCAACGTACCCTTAAGGTATCTCATCACATGATTTGCAACTACAAGGTGAACATGTCTGGGCTCTACTAGATAATGAATCATGGTGTTAACAACAAAGAATATATCGGGCCTGGTATTCATCAGATACATCAAGAAACCAATAATTGTTTTTTACAAAGTAGCATCAACTAATTCTAACAAAGTTTCAACCAGGAGCTTCATCTTTATTTCGATGGGTGTGTTCATGGATTTGCATTCCAACATGTCAAACCTCTTCAATATTTCAATTGCATACTTCCCATTCTTCAGGAAAATTTTCTCTGGTGTCTACCAAACTTCAAGACCTAAGAAATAATGCATCAGGCCTAGGTCTTTCATCTCAAATTCTATAGCGAGATTGTTCTTACAATCTGTGATGACATTTTCTTCTCCTATTAAGAATAATTCATCCACATATAGCAGCAATATAAATGGATCATAATTCATAACCTTGAAGTAAAGGTTAGAATGATTGTTACTCTTGGTAAATCCCAATGTCTTCAGGAAACTATCAATTCTTCCATACCAAGCTCTAGGAGCTTGTTTCAACCTGTACAGATCCTTCTTCAACCTACAGACATGATTCTTTCTATCTTCAACTTCAAACCCATGTGGTTGTTCTAGATACACTTCTTCTTCAATAACACCATTTAATAAGGTTGTTTTCACATCCATCTGGTGTAACTTCCACTTCATTTTGTATGTAATAGCTATGATGGTTCTGATAGAAGTGTATCTGGCTACATGAGCAAACATATGTTCATAATCAATGCCTTCCTTTTGAGAAAATCCACGATCTACAAATCTTGGTTTATATTTTTCAATACTTCCGTCTAGAGCATTTTTTATCTTATACATCCATTTGGAAGATACCACATCTTTGTTCTTCGGTCTGGGAACTATTTCCCATACATCATTATTTATAATGGATTGGTATTCTTCTATCATGGAATCCACCCTTCATTTCTTCTTAATGGATTTTTCAAATAAAGTATGTTCCTTTTCTATGAGATCACACATCAAGGCCATATTATTGGACAATGTCTTAGGTTTCTTGCTTTGTCTCATGGTTCCTTCTGGGTCTCAATACTTCTCTCCATATTGAATGAGTTCCCTTTCCAAATTTGGCTTTCTCTTGTGAGAGATCATCATATGTGGAGGTTCTTGAGATTATGTCATATCATAATCTTCTGGAACCTCATCATCAGGGGTAACTATAAATTCCTTCACTAGTTCTGCAACTCTGGGAGCTACAAGTTATTCTTCATATAATTCTTCAAGTTGGCATCTCCTTGATATCTTGAGTGTTGGATCTTCATCAAAGGTTACATCTCTACTGATATCAATATGATGATAACCTGGTATGTAAATTCTAAAGGCCTTAGAGACATAACAGTATCCAAAAAATATTCCCTTCTTTCCTGAAGGGTCCAACTTAGTTCTCCTTTCTTTTGGAATGTGTACAAACCCTGGAAAACCAAATATCTTGAGATGGATTACTTCTGCCTTCCTTCTGGATAGCATTTCTTCAGGGGTTTTGAATCGAAGTGCACTATGGGATAATATATTTTTAACATAAATTTCTTTTCTTACTGCTTCATCCCATAATTACATTGGAATATCTTGATCGTGGATCATAGTCTTCATTTCTTCCATTATTGTTCTATTATTTCTTTATGCTACACCATTTTGCTGAGGATTATAGAGAGTGGTGAGATCCATCTTAATCCATTCATATTTGCAAAATATTCCAAATTAATTTGAGGTGTATTCTCCTCCATTATCTGACCTGAGTATCTTGATTTTTCTTTTGGAGAGATTTTCTATGAAGGCTTTGAATTCTTTGAACTTTTTGAGTATTTCATCTGTCGATTTCAATAAATAAATAAAAGTATTGCAAGAATAATCATCAATAAATGATACATAGTATACATACCAACTTAGATAGGTTTATGGCATTGGACCACATACATCTGAGTCAATGAGCTCCAATATTCCTTCTTCTTTACTATCGTTCTTTGGGAAAGGATTCTTTATGTTCTTCTTGTGCACATCCCTTTCACACACGTTCATGATCAACCTTGAATTATGGTAGACCTATAACTACCTTTCTTACATATTCTAAGGATTTGTAGTTTATGTGAGCTAGTCTTCTATTCCAAAGCACACAAGGACTCTCAATGGAGTGAGTCAGGGATGCATCTGAGTGACAATTTAACTTATACAATACACCTTCTTCTATTCCAAAAAAAATTGCATATTTTATGGTTTTTCCTTTAGGCCACATAAGAAATTCACCATCTATGAATGCAACCCTGAAACCTTTCTTATCTAAGGATGAGATAGAAAGTAAATTCTTTGTCAAACTTACTACATAAAGTACATCTTTCATTCTGATCAAAGTCCCTAAATAAATTTTGTAGGTGGATTCTGCCATTCCTTTGATAGGGTACTGGTAATCATCTTCGAGTGAAACTTTATAAGGAATGTCCTTTTTTGTAAGGCTAGAGAGAATGTCTCTTTGACATATCATCTACTTAGAGGAACCACTGTATATGAGCCAAGTATCATCTCTAGGTGTCATAGATCCTGAGAGGGTGGAAAATAAAACATAATCTTAAATCTCTTCTTTAGTCAACTTCGCAAGTGGTTCATCATCTTCAACTGCATGGGCATTATGTATTTTTTTATTTCTCTTACCATATTCTTCCCTTCTGGTAGGAAAATTGTTAGAAATGTGTCCCATCTTATCACAGTGATAACATTGATAAGAGGAGAAATATTTTTCTCTTCTTTGAACCTTTTGATGTTTCTGAAATCTCCTTGGAGGGTGAGATTCTTTATGGAAGTGGGTGAATCTCTATGGGGAGTGAGATTCCTTATGGAGGTGGGTCTCCTTTTGGAAGTGAGACCTTTTATTTCCTCCTTTAGCATGAGCATATAGGTCTTGGTATTCATCCATTAATAGTACTACTTCTCGGTTGGCTACTCTTGCTTCTTCTTGAACACATTCTTCTCGAAGATTGTCAAATTGGAATTTTTCCTTTATTGCACAGATAGTTTGGATGAAGAAATCCTAAGGCCTTGTGAGACCATTAAGAGTTTTCATGATGATGTCATCTTCATCCAAGTTGTCTCCAATTTATTCTAACTATTATTTCAAATTAGTAACCCTATAGAAATAGTCTTGAATTGTTTCTCCTTTTTGCATCTTTGTATTCTTGAGTTGGGTTCTCAAGTTCATCTTACGGTTGATGTTCTTCACTTCATGCATTCTAGTTATGGAATCAAACATATATTTTGAGTATTCTTAGAAGACACTTAAGGGATCAAGTGATCTTTAATAGAGTCTGCAATGATTCGTTTGGCCCTAACTATATCCTTCTTGTACTTTGCTTGCCTGCATGTTCTTCGAGTTTGGGTACATTTTCTTTTATGAATTTTGCAAGGTAATTCTCTTCAAGAATGAGTGCAATTCTATATTTCCAGGTACGTAATTGTTCCACACCTTATAACTTGTCAACAAACTTGGTGCTTGTAGACATCTTGACCTGGAGCGAGGAAAATGACCAAAAAATGAAAATTCTCAAAATGTGAATCTAAACTTACCAGGATATGCGTTGGGATAAGGAGAGTAGACTAGAGCTATCTATTTTTAAAAAATCCAAATTTCACCTCTTGAAACTAGACCTGCATAGCTATGGACTGGTACTTCTGGTACTACTTCTAGTTTGTTGGTTTTCTTGTTTTCTAGTACCAGTCAAAACTAGGTTTTGAATTTCTAGAGGCTCTGGCCACTAAAACGTTTTGCTCAATATACCAAGTGATTCACTAGGGTAGGGTGCACTTCCCTAGATCATTTTTAGTCAGAAATTACCTTCCAATAAAAAACCCCTAATTTCCTTGTACAACAATAGTGGCGTTTTTGGATACCTAGTGGAAGGTGCTCTATTCATCCAATCTCTGATACCATGTTAACTTTAGAGTTGTTATTAAGTTCTTTTCAATTTACTAGAGCATAACATCATAAGTAGGATCACTAAATGAAACACAATCACAAGGTACACAACATTTTATCCTGGGAAACCCTCATGGGGGAGAAAACCTAGTAAAAACTTCCTCAATAATAGATTTACAATACAATTCCAAGAACATAGAACAAAACCACCAAGAAAAGACTAGGAATGAGCATGCACTTGTCTCTCCTTCTTATTGAAACTTCATCTACCCTTAAAAGATGCAGACTAGAAGTGAGTGTGAGTAAGTGAACAAATGAGGCGCCCTGCTCACTTATAAATACTAGTTGAGGAGACGCTAGGGTTATGTATCTTCATTGAGTAGGGTCGACTTCTTTGAATAGTGGTTAAAACCAGTTTATTAAATCCCATGGGAGAACTTTACAAACACCACCATATAACTATTGTTTGACCAATCCACAAAAGGGTATTTGGTCATACATAAGTCCCGAAATGATCAATCCACAAAAGGGGGTTTGATCTATAAGATAATAACTAAATTATAATTGGAATATTCTTAGAAGTTACAATATTTCAACATCATCCACATTATATTTTTTGTACATCTTAGTAGCATCCCTATTGGTTGGTGTGCATCTGAATTTGGCATGCACATATGACATATGGTTGTTTTGCATGCCAAATTGGCATGCACAAGAACCCTATGTCTTATGTGCAGGCCAATTTGGCATGCAAAATAACCCTATAGATTTTGTACATGCCAAATTAGCATGCACACTAGCTAATAGGGCTATTGTGCATGCTAATATTTCTTGAATAGAAGCCATAGGTCTAGTGTGCATGCCAATTTGGAGCTTTTTGGGTCTTACAAAAGATCAATTATGAACAAGGTGGAAGAACATATCTCCCAACCTTTTCTACAAGTTCTCTTCCTCATCTTGTTTTAATGTACTCTTTTTTTGGATTCTATTGATCAATTTCTTTCCCAAACTTGTTTGATCCTTTCCTTTGTGTCACTTCATTAACTAGGTACTGTTGAATATTAAAATGGTAGTGAGGAATTTCGCCCACAAAGTATTGCTAAATCCCTATTATTTAAACTATGCTAATAATATAATACTAGTAGGTGGGACCCCCTTATAGACTAGAGGCTCAAAGGTAGTCATATCACCCATTTTATATTGATGTTTTGATGTTACTTATAGAGTACTATATGCAAGATACCAGATATATAAAATATGCAGAACAAAAATGAAATGATAGAAATGACAGAATAACAGTAAAATATCCAGCATAATCTTCACAATACACAGAAATGATATACGAAATAGCAACAGAAATAACACTTTGATTCAGATAGAAATGTTCACAGGCCTCTTCGAGGGGGCAACCTCCAGTCGAGCAGCGCTCTGTTACAATAATCTCCAAGCTAGGGTTTTCATACCCTCGACCCTTATTTATACTAAATGTGTCTATTAAGAGAAGCATCTAGAGGAAGATCCTTCTAGAAGCGGAAGCTTCTTTTAGGTCTTCTTACATCCATCTTATTCTATTTTATTGAAAGGTCTAATTAATATTGACCTTTATTACATCCGAATACATTGATCTACCTATGTGAGGGTTAGGACCTTAACGATAAGGAGTTTTATGCTATCATCCAGGCATTGAAGAAATGGAGACATTACTTGATCTCGAAAGAGTTTGTCTTGTATAGTGACAATCATGCACTGCAGTTTGTGACTCAACAGGAAAAGTTGAATCAGAGACATGTTAAATGGGTTGAGTATATGCAAAATTTCACTCTTTTGATTAAAATAAATTTTTGGTACTGCTAGCAAAGTGGCTAATGCTTTGAGCAGGAAGTGTTTGTTGTTGCAGGAGTTCAGAGTCAAAACGTTGGGTTTTGATTATCTCAGGGACATGTACGCAGATGATCAAGATTTTAAGGAAGCGTATGAAGCAGCTAAGAATCCAATTCTCAGGGATAGAATCCAATGGATAGAATACATGATCCAGGAAGGACTATTGTTTAAAGGTAATCGACTGTGTATTCCAAAATGCTCCATGAGGGAGAATATGCTGAAGGAGAAACACAGTGGAGGATTGGCAGGGCACTTTGGTCATGAAAAGACGTTCGCAAAGTGGAATGAGTTATATTTTTGGCCGGGAATGCGAGCATATGTCAAGAGATTCGTGGACAGATGCAGGATTTTCCAGCATTCGAAGGGAAGAAGACAGAACGCGGTGTTTTATCAACCATTGCCCATACCAAAAAGGTCGTGGGATGAAATTAGAATGGATTTTGTATTGGGGTTGCCAAGAACACAAAGAGGATTTGATTCAATCTTTGTGGTGGTGGATAGATTTTCCAAGATGGCACACTTCATTCCATGTCAGAAGACCAGTGACACAACTCACATTATGAACCTGTTTTTCAAAGAGGTCATTCGACTTCGTGGTTTGCGAAGGAGTATAGTTTCGGATCGAGATACAAAGTTCATAGGGCATTTTTGGAGGACCTTATGGAAGAAGTTGGGAACTAACTTGTCATTTAGTTCGGCTTATCATCTTTATATGGATGGACAGATAGAAGTGGTGAACAGAAGTATCGGAGACTTGTTGAGAAGCTTGGTGATAGAGCACCACAGCCAGTGGGACAACATATTACCACAGGGAAAATTTGCTTATAATGACTCAGTTAACAAGAGCACAGGGCAAAGTCCATTTCAGGTTGTCTATGGCATGTAGCCAAGGGGAATTTCTGAATTGAGAGGTTCAAAATAGACTGTGATTAGGAGCGCTAGTGTAGAAGAATTTCCAGAGCCGATGAAAGAACTTCACAGTCAGGTGAAGAAGCGATTGCAGAATTCAAGCCAGGAATACAAGTGTAGAGCAGATCAACATAGAAGACAACTTCAGTTCGAGGTTGGTGACTTGATTCTGGCACATTTGAGGAGAGAAAGGTTCCCAAGAGGAACGTAAAATAAGCTGAAGATGAAGAAAATTGGACAATGTAGGGTCTTGAAGAAATTTGGGGCAAATGCTTATGAGATTGAATTACCCGATGGGATCGGAATTTCTCCGATATTCAATATCTCAGATTTGTACGCATATAAGGCTGAGGAAACATGGATAGAAAATGAGAAACTAGTGATTCAGTGGATGAAGCAGATGCCAGTTGCAGAAAAGCCACAGATGGATCACATACTAGATAAAAGAGTGAGTAAGAAAACCAGGCAAAAAGAATACTTTGAATATTTGGTCAAGTGGAAAGGCCATCCAGTTGAAGATGCCAACTAGGAGAATGAAGCGGAAATCCAGAAGCATGGACACACAGTGCGTAAGCTCATGGACAGGAGCCCATGAAATTTTTCAAGACAGGGAGTATGATGTAGGAGCATCTCAAGCGAGCCAGCGTAGAAGCAAAAGACAGTTGGACAAGCGCCAACGCAAATTTTGAAATTTCCCTGAAGTTGATGCGCCATCTTAAATAAGATAATTAAGAAGGAGCGCATTTGTATAATGTAAACAGACCTTGAGTGATTTTCTCTCATCCTTAGTAGGTAGAAGGTATTTATGGTAGTTAATGTAAAGTAGATAGAATTTAATTCTAGATTAGACAGTTTTAGAGCACAAGAGGGAAACGGGATATAGACACCCTCATTGTGTATTGTAACATAATGGAAGCATAAGCATTGTTGAGAAGAGCATAGAAGAGAAGTAGAGAGCTGTGTAATAGACTCCATGTACAGAAGTTCTGAATTAATACAAAGAAAGTTGTGATTCATACTCATGGTGTTCATATATTCTCTGTGTATGCATCTTTGAATGTTATGCTCATGAATGTTTTACTCTTTCTGTCATGCAATTGCTTTTATGCTATGTATGAATAATTTCTTGTTGAATGTCTAAAATCTGAGAGGAAAGAGAGTAGGAATGAGTTTCAATTGTTTCTCTACCTGAGTAAGAGTTCCTGCAAGGAGTGCAGTTGAAGTGTCCACAAGGAGTGCATTGACAAAAGGTTCAGAGGGTTGTCTCTGAAAGATCAGGAGAGATAGCTTTTGTTCTCAATTCCACAGAAGTGCAGTCAGGCACAGGAGCCGTGCAAGGAGTGCGCAGGCCAAGTGAAGTCTCAGGGTTGCAAACCTGAGAAGAAGAAGTTAGAGACTGTTGTTGTAGGAGTGCGCCAGTCAAAGGACTTCAAGTACTTGAAAGTGTTTGAAAATCTGCTGCAAGGAGTGCGTGTAGGGATCTTCTGAAAGGTTCAGAGCTGGGGAAATTTCATATGGATTTGAAGTCTTCAAAGTCGTTGAAGGGAGGCAAAGAGACCAAGTGTTGAAAGTTTGAAAGAAGGTATAGAAACAAGGGACTGCAGGAGGATGAGTTCTCAGAGGAAGAGATAGACGATCAAAATTCTCAGTGGAGAATCCGCGAAGTCCCGTGAGCCGTCAAATCTCATAGAGAAGTAGGAGAATTACGGCAAAAGTATCGAAAGGTTCTAATCTCAGGAGGAATAGGACCGTAGATCCAAGCCACAAGGGCCGTTGTATTTACACATGGATATTTGTATTGGGTTTTCATGGGTGGAAGTCCCATAAACCTTGCAACGGGAATCTCGAAATCATGAAATGCGATATCTTGAAAGCCAAAGGATTGTGTGGGCCACGGAGGAGTCAGTGAGTGGACAGGTGGCACACTATTTCAGAGTTTCGTGGGGTGAAATCCCGAATTCATTGCATTAGGATTCACGATATTGCGAAGTCCGAAGTCCTGATAGAAGTGAGGTGGCATTGAAAAGTCAAAGCTCACGAGTGTATCGGAGTTTCGAAAAATCGAGATTGGGGAGTCGGGGAGACAAGTTTCTCGACATCGCGATCGCCGAAATCGCGATAAGGAAAATTTCGAAAGGAAGGAGAAGGGTCAGCGTTGATTTTTTCAGGTTTCGGAGATTCGAGAGACCAACGCTTGACCACTGGATTCGCGAAGTTGTGAAGACCGATATCCCAAATGTAAAGAGGGGGTCTCGTGAGAGTTGTTGTGGGTGCAGATTTCCCGATAGGGAAATGGAAGAGTCGTTTAGAGTTCTTCGGGCCAGTGGTAAAGGAAAGATCCTATGCTGACGTGGACCTTCTGACCTGCGGGTTGTGGAGGGAGCATGCATCGGTGCCACTTCATCAAGGGAAAAATCGCCCCAAAGGTAAAATGAAATGCAGACAAGAATAATTCCTCTTTTCCATCGCCAGAATACAAAATAAAAATGCAAACCATAAATCTTTTTTTTTTTCATTGCCAGAAATCCCATTGTAAAATGCAAAGATGAATTCATTTCGTTTTTCATTGCCAGAATACCCAATGTAAAATGCAGAGATGAATTCATTCCATTTTTCCTTGCCAGAATACCCAAAATAAAATGCAGACCAGAAATCATTTCGTTTTTCCTTGCCAGAATATCCAATGTAAAATGTAGAGATGAATTCATTTTGTTTTACATTGCTAGAATACCCAATGTAAAATGCAGAGATGAATTCATTTCACTTCTCATTGCCAGAATACCCAAAATAAAAATGCAGACCATAAATCATTTTGCTTTTCATTGCCAGAATACCCAATGTAAAATGCAGAGATGAATTCATTTCGTTTTTCATTGCCAGAATACAAAATAAAAATGCAAACCAAAAATCATTTCGTTTTTCATTGTAAGAATACCCATTGTAAAATGCAGATATGAATTCATTTCGTTCTTCATTTCCAGAATACCCATTGTAAAATGCAGAGATGAATTCATTTTGTTTTTCATTGCCAGAATACCCAATGTAAAATGCAGAGATGAATTCATTCCGTTTCTCATTGCCAGAATACCCAAAATAAAATGCAGACTAGAAATCATTTTGTTTTTCATTGCAAGAATACCCATTATAAAATGCAGAGATGAATTCATTTCATTCTTCATTGCCAGAATACCCCAATACAGTGCAGACAACAGTAGCAGAACACAAGGATCCAATGGGAAAGGTCATGGAATGATTGAAGGGGTTCTATCAGTCAAGGCATAGATAAATCCAACCAGGACACAAGATAATCCGCACGTACAGATCGTTGCCAGCTGGCAGAATCCACAATCATCCAGGGACAAACTTCAAGGGTAGTCGACTAACCGGTTTGTCCTTCACTCATTATCCTCGCACATAAAAACAGGGCATTGAGATCCATAGGTCTTTTAACGCCAAGGAGATGAGCATAGATCAGGCTCCTGGTCGACTTCTCAGGCGAGGACTGGTGAGATAGGGATGAAGGCTAAACAACCACTAAGGTCACAATCAACACAGCAAGGTGGTCAAGACATGTGAGAAAATGAAGGCCATGGGATTCAACAACCATCGAGCTAGGCTAAGGAACGTTTCATTCATCAATTTAAAAAAAAAACATCAGTTTACTTATCCATTAAATAAGCGGATCCAAGCATAAGTCCTAATACATTCTACCAAACAAAAATGAAGAGAGCATACCGTTGCTTGATCACCCGCTCTGAATGACGTCCCGTGCACTCCGTGCAACTCCCGCTCGCCGACCGTCGAGACTTCACCGGTACCTCCCAGCCAATGCTAGGGGTAATCTTCTTCCCCCTTAGCCCCACGAGCCGCAAATGGGCCACACACTCACTATTCATAGATTTTGACTAGCTTCCAGCTTGCCTCGCAAGGCCGAGCTACCACTCCTAACCGAGCTAGGTATCCCAACTCCCACAAGTTAAGTGAGTCAAGAAGATATTTTTGCAGCATAACGTTACACAAACAGAAGATCCCCAACCTCCATCTCCTCCCTTCATTATATAGAGTTTCGTGGTTCCTTACTTTCCTAAAATCTCATTTAATTAAGTTTTTTAAAATTTAATTCCTAAAAATTCCTCCCTGTACAGGTGTCACCCATCCCCTCCATTCCTCCATAAATTAATTTCTTTAATTAATTAATTGTCTTTATTTCCCTCACCCACCTAGAGTTACTCCTAGAATCACTCCTAGGTGTTCCCAAATTCTCTTACAGCTTTTAATGGCTTTCCCCATTATTAAATGACTAGTTTAGTTTAAATTAGAAAGCTCTTAAATGGTAGATACTTTCCTAAGTTTGACTTTCCGCTTTATCCCTCATGTTCCCTTTTTCCCTTTTTATGTTTACCTCTTTTCCTAGTTTCCTAATATTTTAGATTTTTCCCTCTTTCCCCTTTTAGTTAGAACTCAAAAAGGCAGGTGTGGAAATTAACCCCCTTTTTCCCTTTTTCTCATTAAATTAATATATTTTAAATTATCATAAAATGATAAAACAATTAATTCCCTTTTTAAATTTTAATTCAACAGATTTTATTTATTTGATTTTTTATGAAACAATTAATTTCTTACTCCCTTTGTGTTAGAAGATTTAACAAAGATCATAATTATTATTTATGTTGTTTTTATTTTTATTATTATTGTTTGTTTTTTTTTATAGAGATATAAAATTTCACCACTAGCAAAGTTTAAACTTCAACCTTTAATTTTCGTACTGGGCGACATTTAATTACAGAATTTGTTTTAAAAATTATTAACACGTTAATCGTCCTAAGTCCATCTAGGTTCATTCCTCTATCATCAACAATGTGACGTGCCCTTCAGGACACACTAGGTGCTCCAAGGGTGCCACTCGCCTTAATTTGTTTCCCTTGCATGACATGCCCTTCATGACACACTACATGCTCCAAGGGTGCCACTTGCCTCTTGAGTGACTTGGTAGACATCAATAACCCCTGGAGTCAATACTCCTCTAGGTGAAATTGTGGGAGACTAAGGGCCTCTAAGGAACAAGGCACCCACCTTATTGTGCACCCCTTAGAATCATCGTGAGGGACTATCACAGTTTTCCCTCACGACATCGTGGGTCCTCTCGAACTAGGTAAACGTTAACCTACAGTTTGAGCCATGGCAGGAGTGCTAGTGGGCTGTGGTAGGGCTGTTGTCCACACCCCTCCTTCAACATCTCTGGTAGTCATGCATGACCCCTTTACTCCACATGTGAGTCTGGTCGGCAAGCTATCGTCAGCCTGCATCATCAACAAATCATGTCAAAACATATCCATATTATATCATCTAATTAGATGCACTAATATAAAATTAAAACAATTAAACCCCAATGGTACACTCCTTGAATCGATCTGGAGTCTAAGGGGTTCGATTGATGCCTCTTCATTCTCGAGGTCCATAATCCTACACACTTAATAAAATCGAGTCAATAGCACCTATCTATGTCAAGGAGGTAAAGCAACATGTCATCAACCCATATGCCTCATAATGACAATCAAATGTTTTAATAGCATAATAATCCAGATCACTTGCGAGCAAGTGTCCTCAAATAATAAGTTTGCTCAGTGTGCCAGAGCAGGATTCTGCAATCTACATCTCTAATCAGTTTCATTGCAATGTTAGAATGCTTAAGATCATTTTCATCACCTAAGTCTTCTTCAATAACTGAATTTAAATACTCATTAGAGCATGAGTTATGAGAACGAGGACATTCACCTTGACCCAACATCGAATCTTCTTCCACGATGGTCGACGACTGAAAATACAATGATTCAAAGGATAAACCAATTTGATTGTTAGTAATAACATTTTCAATAGATTCTATCTCCCTTTCTTGTTCAACATTTTTGGATGGATCCCTCTCATCCCGTGAACACAATTCTTCTTGCAATTGAGTGATAGTATTTCTAACTGTTTCATCATTTGCGATTGAATACGACTGGATGCAAGCATCATAGAGGATATTTAATACAAATGACATGTCATCAATATTAAATTTACAAAGAACATGATGGATTCTTGTCGAAAAGCCTTTTGAAGATGAATCGACATTGATTAGCAATGTCTGAAATTCTTCACATAATTGTTTGTAGTCATATATTTCAAAAGCATCTAAAAATTTCTCTACAAACTGAAACCAATCAAAAATGTCATATGCTAGAATAGACTCAAACGAATGTTTAATCTGACCCCTAAAAGTAAAATCAAACAATCTATGAAAAACCTTTAAATCAGAAATATCATGCTTGATGCATTTACACCAAAACTTGTTAATATGGTCTTTTGTAGATACATTCCCCCCACCATCAAAGGTGAGTTTGGACAAGAGAGAGACCGTCTTGTTTAGAATATCAGGTAATGAGAAGTGGAAAGCATGTTCCAACACAGTGATTTGGGGAGCCATGGAAATTAATTAAATTCCAAACAAAGACTCCTATAAGGCCAGCTTGTCAATCTGGCCCTCCTTCTAGCATCGTTTGTTGATGGGCGAAATTGACCGTCCATCAAATGGAAGAGCTAGTCTGGTCCAGGGTTGTCTAAATAACCCAATCCGTTTGGTGTAACTCATTCTGATAGGTTTAATGGCTCTGTTATCCAATCTAAGAATCCTAAAAGAAACGAATAAAAGAGAGAAATAACTAAATAATTACTAAACACTATATATATATATATATATATATATGTATGTATATATGTACATATGTTCTAATGCAACTGTAGTAGTTGTATTTAAGCAGAAGGTATACAAGTATCGTTTATTTACATGATTTACAAGCTACAAGTTTTAATCGAAACTTACGAAAAATCGATGTGAAAAATGATTGCTTTTAGGAAGCAGATAAAGAAAGCACATAAAAATATTTATGGTTTTTCTTTTATAAATTTAAAGAATCTTGCAAAAAAAAGTTAATGAAACATGAACATGTGGATAGTCAAAGTTGAACCAAACATTCTAGTTTCAATGATATGTAAATGACAGGAAAATATAAAGAAGCTATCATGTCAGTGAATTAGTGAGGTGTATCCAAGCATTTGCATGAGTGGTGCACATCCAATTGCCATGTCCAAGAGAGAAATCTGCAATGAACCTTATGACTATTCTAAATAAATTCAGAACATCTATTGGTAGCTTAGGTTTTAATGACAAAAAATGAAACAAAAACATAAACCCGTAATCTCATAATTATACATGATTACAGTAAGATAAATCTGGAAGCAATCTATTCATTTTATTATTCAATTTAAAACTCAAAGATAAATCCCATTATTTAAATCAAAGATATAATCACAATATTTGTATTTTGATGAAGCAAATGATAGATGGTATTTATAAATAAAACCTCCTACACATCACAGATCATTTAATCTAAAGATATCAGACCTGCACATGTAATGGGATTAAAAAAACATAAATAACGACATTATAAACAAAAGGCTAAAGCCAAAATACATATATGTCGTTCTATTAAGTTTTTGGAATCACTTGTCCATTGTGTAGTCCTGGAAGATTTTTTTTGGATAATAGACTTTAAAGATTGGAAAAATTAATACATAAATGATAATAATTAACCATGTATTGATAAAAAAGACTAAAGCTATTTAAATCAATGCATAATCAATTATTCAAAGAATATGAAGATATTATAATAAAAATAAAACCATTTTACTCATAGGAAAAAAGCCATTAAGAAACTTGGAATTTCATATTATTCTTTGAAAAATATCTATGTGAAAGGTAAATGGGTCCATTTGGGTTATGGGTTTTCAACCGTTTCTTCTAATTCTTCACGGTTTGGCTGCAATCAGTTATGCAAAATCGTCTGTCTGATCTTGACACCTTTCCAAATTTTATCTGTTGTTGCTCATAAAATTATTTGTAGCAATCCAAAATTATTTTTGGATCAATCATCTTGAATGTATTTGGATAATAAAATCAATCCATGATCATATCCATATCAAATATTTGATAATAGAAACCTGTGAAACAAAAAGAAACCTAAATTAATAACCTAAAAATTGTGAATAAAACAAAATCTAGAAAAATAAATAATGAATTTAAACTAACTATAACTTATAAACAAACATTTTTTATAATTTTCTTTCAAATATGATCTAGAAGCTTCAAGTTAATGGAGAAAAAATATTAATTTTAGTTTTTTACAAAATCAAACAAATGATAGATAATTATTTTATTATTATTATTTTGAAATGAGATGCAAAATGAAAAGATAATTTAATTAATTAATATCACCAAATGATTTCATGAAAATGAGAAAACAACCAAGATATTATTTGATGAAGTATTGAACCCATTATTCAAAATAGTCATACTTGATAATGAGCAAAAGAAAGAACCCATAATCATAATTCAAACGAAAGTAAACATTTGATAAAAATTAACGTTTTGTTTAAATTGAGATTTTTACGCTCGTTTCTAAATTTTGACATATACTCTTATAATGAATATATCATACTATAGTGAATGTCTTAAGTTTGTCTCAAAACAAGCCAAGGTATGGAACTATTTGAAAAGGTTGATTATGTAGCTCATTATAATTATCAAGATTCTAACGGGGGGACCTTTAAATTTTGTAAAAAAATTAGGGGGAGTTGTTGGGGCCCAACACCTTTGCTACGATTTCCTGAGTGATTGGAATTCGTATATCTTGAAACATGGAGGTTTCTCCCTACAAGTTCTGGAAGAATTTGATCGTGATGTCTATATCATATCCTTGCAACTTTTTGAAGTACTTCGTCCACCCCAGATGGTGTAGGATTTCTCTTTCCTGTTCAGTTACCTGTAGTAATGTTGGTTCCCGACACACACTTCGGCCTCCCATATTTCTGTGAGCAGGTGAGGAAGACTAACATTCCTTGTTGTAGCTTAACTCAACCAGTTTTTGAAACAAAAGAAATAACAAATATAGAACAACATTGTGTATATTTAAAATGTGAATTTTTCATATTTACTGCACTCATTGAAATCTATTGGTAAATGTGTCGAGCATCTTCCCCCCATAAATGGAAAGGTCGAACTTGACCATCAAATGTACGGGTGTAATAATGGCAGGGAGTTCCTATGAGGTGTAATTGCTATGCCGTCGCTGCCGCTCGAAAAGACAATCATTAATAACTTTTCAACAAGCACTTTAACCGTACTAATGATAATCATCACTTTGTGTGGGAAATTCAAATTGTCATACCTATGTTAGAACCCCTTTGAGGAAAAAAAAATTCTAAATGATTTTAAATTTGTTCATGTGTTTAAAATTTTCCATATATCATAACGTTGTTACTTTCCCTTTTTATTGGATATATCCAGAATGATAGCCTCATTGTTTAGAAAATGAAATCTAAGAACACACTAAAACTTGGTGTATTTAAGGTAAACTTCGATACCACAAGTAGAGCCACTACTACCAGCAGGCATCGATAGCCTCGACAGGGTTTCATTTTAACCCATATATGATCCTGTATCCTTAATAAATAATTTGAATTGTCTTTTCCCAAGAATACCATTATCCTAGTTTGGTAGCCAGATGATGATAATTCCACTCACTAGATCGTAACCTATGTGAACAAGTCGGCTCGTGATGAGACCTCTTGTCCTTTGATGAAAAAAATGCCAAAGGCCATTGCCCTGGTGTGGTAGCAATAGTGGGAATGTCACTTATGTTATTATCTGATGAACATGGTAGGTTGGCCGGTGATAAGAACCCCTTTTCCTTATGAAAGAAGT
>JASDQU010100018.1:443-25618 GCA_032191745.1 Picea mariana | reverse complement strand
GAGCCATTTATGAAGGTGCACTTTGTATATTGTAATGGACCTTGAGCCTTTAAGCTCTCGTCCTTAGGTAGATAGTCGGCATTTAATATAGTTAATGCAGGTAGATAGGAATTTAATTCTAGACTTGATAGCGTAGAGTCCAAGAGGGAAAACGGATATAGACACCCTCATTGTATCATTGTAACATATGGAAGGAGCAAGAAGAGAAGAGAAGCAGAGAATTGTATGAAGAACATTCCATGTACAGATATTGAATTAATAGAAGAAAGCTTTGATTCAAATCCATGGTTATGTGTCTATTCTCTGTGTATTAATGTTATGCTCATGAATATTTGCTTCCTGTCATACATTTTCTTTTATATACTGTGTATGTGATTTCATGGTTGAATTGAAGTCTGAGAGGGTGAGTGAATGAGTTTCAATTGTTTCTCTATTTGAGCCAGAGAATTCCTGCAAGGAGTGCAGTCAAATTGTCCGCAAGGAGTGTGTTGACAGAAGAGTTCACTTAGAGATAGATTTTGTTCTCATTTCCTCTAAGGTGAAGTTAGGCAAAGTGCCATGCAGGGAGTGCGCAGGCCAAGCATAGTCTCAGAGTTGCGATTCTGAGTAAAGTATTGAAAGACTGCTGCTGCAGGAGTGCGCAGGGTCAAAAGACTTCAACACTTAGACAAAATTGAATATTTGCCACAAGGAGTGCGTGCAAAGTTCCTTCTAAGTATTTGAGAATCGCAAGGAAGCTCAGGAGGAGCAGGCCTTCAAACTCACTAAAGGATAAGCGCAGGGGAAGTTGCGTTGGAAGTCGGAGAAAAGCGTCACAGGTTGGCGAGTGAGTGGATGATTCTCGTGGGAGATATGTCTTCACTTTGAGGAATTGTATAAGGAAGAAGGGCGGTCGAAATCCTCTGAGGGGATTTCATGAAGTTCTGTGGGCCATTGGATCTCACGAAGGTGCATAGGGGTTATAGGTTAAGCGTGAAGGAGGCTAAAAGCTCAGGAGAGGTGGAGCCGTCGATCCCGAGTCATAGTGGCCGTCAGATCTACACATGATATTGTGTATCGGTAAATCGCAAGTTGAAGCCCCAAAATTGTTCAACGAGTATCGCGATATCGCGAGACGCGATATCCCGACAACTCCATAGACAGTGTGGGCCACAGGCAGTCGGAGAAGTGGAAGACAGGTGGCAGATATCGAGGGATCTCACAAAATTGGAAGTTCGCAGGGTGAGAGCCCAAGTATTGGGTACCCCAAGTCACGAAGATGCAAGATTGTGAGTAGCGAAAGCGCGATAAGATCGTATCGGCGTTTCAGCGCATCGGGTATCGGGGTTTGGAAACCCGAGGGCTTGGTATTGCGAGTAACGAAGTCACGATATAGCGAAGTAATGATAGAGCCGGATTCCTGATAGAGGAAAGAAGAAGTCAGCATTGACTGAGGCATCGGGTCTCGGGGATCCGAGGGTGTAGCGCTCGACTGTTGGACTCAAGAAGTCACGAGTTCTGATTTCTCGATAAGTGAATAAAGGGAAGTCAATGTAGAAGAGAATATGTGGGGTGCATATTTCCCAATAGGGAAATAGGAGAACCTTGGAGTTCTTCGGGCCGAGTGGGAAGAAGATCCTATGAGAGCAGACATGCTCCGAGGAGTGCAGCTGCGTCAGTTGTGGTATCAGAGTGGGAGGTTCCTTGCTTTCTGTAGAAGAGAAGAAGAAATTCACCATGCCGCCCAGGAGAGAAATAAATTCACCTAACCCAGAGGATAGGGAGGTACGAAGAAGAGGTAGGCCAGTAGGAAATCCAGAAATGGAGAGACAGATGAGAGATCTTCGAGCAAGACTCGAGGAGATGGAAACATCTCAAAGACGCACAACTCGTGCAGGGGATCTAAGTGATTCTAACAGCAAGATTGAGGCTGAATGCGAGGAGGAAGTTGCAGCCGAAGATGCATCAACTGAACGATTGATTAAAGCTATCTCCAGAATGGGTGCGAAGGCAAAGATGGACATTCCAGTTTACGAGGGAAATCTAGATGCAGAAGTGCTTCTAGACTGGATTAGAGCTCTTGACACTTATTTTGATTATGAAGATATCGAAGAGGATAAGAAAGTCAAGCATGCTGTCACATGCTTGAAGGGACATGCAGCATTATGGTGGGATGAGTTATAAGCTGACAGACGCTGCAAAGGCAAGCAAAAGATCAAAAGTTGGGATCGGATGATCGCGAAGATGAAAGCGAAGTTCATCCCAAGGGATTATCAAATTACTCTGTTTAGGAGGATGCAGAACCTGAGACAGAAACTGATGACAGTGAAAGAATACACTGAGGAATTCTATCGACTGAACATTAGAGCAGGTCATCGGGAGAGTGATGATGAGAAGGTTTCCAGATATCTGAATGGTCTGAGATATGACATTCAGGATGAATTAAGCATGGTTACCATCAGGACGGTGGAGGATTCTTATTAGATGGATCTGAAAGCTGAAGAGAAGTTGATCCATAAGCAAGGTCAGCGAGGGCGAGGCAGGATTCATCCCAAAGGCAAGGCAATTGCCCAGGAGAAATATCAGAAACCCAAGGAGGAATGGAAGAAACCTCAGGGTAGAGTTGAAAGAGGTGGGACCTCACAGCGAGGACAGCCATATGTTGAACAGAGAGGGCAGCATACAGAATAGAGAGGAGATTATGCTGATACAAACACTTTTCCTCGTACCAGAGGTAGAGGAAGAGGAAGAGGTGGAGTAATCACATGCTTCACATGTGGGAAGAATGGGCACAAGTCATTTGAGTGTCCAGAGAAAAAGAAGGATATTGGAGAAGCTCACATCGCCGAGGCGCAGAAGCGGGATGTTGAGACCAAAGACACAGAAGGTGGAAGGTCGCTGATGATGCATAAAGTTCTCTTAACACCCGGAAAGGAGGTGGAGGACTCAGCGCAAAGGACCAGACTTTTCAAAATAGCTTGCAAGACAAAGGATTGGGTATGCAAGGTTATCGTGGACAGTGGTAGCACAGATAATCTCGTTTCAACTGAGATGGTAGAGAAACTGGAGCTGGAGACAACTGATCACCCGAGTCCATATAAAGTTTCATGGCTACAGAAGGGACATCAAGTGAGTGTCACTAAACATTGTTTAGTTGAATTCAAGATAGGAGAATATAATGATCAAGTACTTTGTGATGTTATTCCCATGGATGTATGTCATTTATTGCTGGGTAGACCATGGCAATATGACAGAAATGTGGTTCATGATGGGAGAATGAACACATATACTTTAGAGAAGGATGGGAGGACACACAGGTTGCTTCTGATAAAGGATAAGGAATTGAAGCTAGAAGTAAGCAACACAATACTTCTCATGAGTGGGAAGGAGCTTTTTATGGAGATGGAGAAGAAGGAAGACCCACAATTCTTTGTGGTCAGAAAACCGAGAATTGTTCTGACTAGCACAAGAATGGATGATTTACCAGATGAGATTCAGGAACTTCTGGAAGAGTTCACTGATATCGTGGTGGACGAATTACCTTGTTTGTTGCCACCGATGAGGAGCGTAAGTCACCATATAGACCTCATACCAGGAGCTAGTTTTCCGAACAAATATGCGTACAGGTTAACACCGCAAGAAAATGAAGAAGTCAAGAAGCAGGTCCAGGATTTATTGGACAAAGGACTAGTTAGAGAAAGCTTGAGTCCATGTGTTGTTCCAACAGTACTCAGTCCGAAGAAGGATGGAGTTTGGAGAATGTGTACCGATTCGAGGGCGATAAATAAGATAACCATCAGGTACAGGTTCCCATTGTCGAGAATGGACGATCTGATGGATTGCCTGAGTGGGGCAAATTATTTTTCAAAGATTGATTTGAAAAGCGGATATCACCAGATTCGCATGAGAGAAGGCGATGAATGGAAGACAACCTTCAAGAGAAATGAAGGACTGTATGAATGGCTAGTCATGTCGTTTGGCTTGACGAATGCGTCGAGTACTTTTATGAGATTGATGAATGAAGTCCTGAGGGAATTCATCAGGAATTTCAGTGGAATTAGCGCAGCGATGATGGATACAGTGAAGAAGCGTCATAAGTATTTTCATTGGACAGTAGAGGTTGAGAAGAGCTTCAATCTGTTGAAGAGAAAGATTACGGAACAACCAGTGTTGGTGTTGCCGGACTTTCAGAAGACATTTCAGGTGAAATGTGATGCAAGTGGATTTTCCATAGGAGCGGTCTTGAGTCAGGAAGACTGACCGGTTGCATATTTCAGTGAGAAGTTGGATGAAGTGAAACTGAAGTACTCCACATATGATAAAGAATTTTATGCTATCATACAGGCGTTGAAGAAGTGGAGGCATTACTTGATCCCAAAAGAATTTGTATTGTATAGTGATAATCATGCATTACAGTTTGTGAGTCAACAAGAGAACTTGAATCAGAAACATGCAAAATGGGTAGAGTATATGCAGAATTTCACATTTGTGATTAAGCATATTTTGGGTACTGCTACCAAAGTGGTTGATGCTTTGAGCAGGAAGTGTTTGTTGCTGCAAGAATTCCGAGTCGAAACATTGGGTTTTGAAAACCTCAGGGATATGTATGCAGGTGATGCAGATTTTGTAGAGGCGTATGAAGCAGCTGAGAATCCAGTTCTTAGAGATCGGAGCCCTTGGATAGATTATATGATCCAGGAAGGGTTGTTGTTAAGAGGCAATCAACTGTGTATTTCGAAATGCTTCATGAGGGAGAACCTGTTAAAGGAGAAACACAGTGGTGGATTAGCAGGACATTTTGGCCACGATAAAACATTCGTGAAGTTGAGCGAATCATATTTTTGGCCAGGGATGCGATCAGATGTCAATAGGTTTGTGGACAGATGTCGGGTTTGCTAGCATTCAAAGGGGAGGAAACAGAATGCGGGGTTTTATCAGCCATTGCCCATACCAGAGAGGCCATGGGAGGTGATTAGCATGGATTTTGTATTGGGATTGCCGAGGACACAAAGAGGTGTTGATTCAATCTTTGTGGTAGTTGACAGGTTTTCAAAGATGGCACATTTTATTCCATGCCAGAAGACCAGTGATGCGACTCGCATCACAAATTTATTCTTCAAGGAGGTCATTCGACTTCATGGATTGCCAAAAAGAATAGTTTCGAACAGAGACACGAAATTCATAGGGCATTTTTGGAGAACCTTGTGGAAGAAGCTGGGAACTAATCTGATGTTTAGTTCTACTTATCATCCTCAGACGGATGGACAGACGGAAGTGGTCAAAAGAAGTCTGGGAGACTTGCTGAGGAGCTTAGTGATAGAGCACCATAGTAGCTGGGATAATATATTACCACAGGTCGAGTTCGCATACAACAACTCAGTCAATCGGAGCACAGGAAAATGTCCATTTCAGGTTGTATATGGGATGTAGCTAAGAGGAGTTTCTAATTTAAGGGATTCAGAACAGACTATGACTAGCAGTGCTAGTGCAAAAGAATTCACTGAGGCGATGAAAGAACTTCACAGCAGGGTGAAGCAGCGACTAATAGATTCAAATCAGGAATACAAGCGCAGAGCAGATCAACATCGGAGACAACTTTAGTTTGAATTTGGGGATCTAGTATTAGCACACTTAAGGAAGGAAAGGTTCCTGAGGGGAACATATAATAAGTTGAAAATGAAGAAAATCGGGCCATGCAAGGTCTTGAGAAAATTCGGAGAAAATGCTTATGAGATCGAGTTGCCAGATGGCATCGAGATATCTCTGATATTCAATATCATAGATTTATACCCATAGGGGGCAGGAGAAGCAGAAAATGGAGCCAAGGGGCCAGTGATCTAGTGGGTGAAACAATTACCAGTTGCAGAAAAGCCACAGATGGAATGCATATTGGACAAGAGAGTAGGTAAGAAGACCAGAAGGAAAGAATACTTCGAGTATTTGGTCAAATGGAAAAGCCACCCAGTGGAAGATGCCAGCTGGGAGAATGAAGTAGAGATACTGAAGCATGGACAAATCATGTAGGAGCTCATGGATAGGAGCTCCTGGATAGGAGCCCATGAAAGTTTTCAAGCCGAGGAGTATGATGCAGGAGCATCGCAAACTCATCAAGCGAGACAGCACGATGGCGGAACACAGTTGGATAAGCCAGCACAAATTTTGAGAATGCTTTGGAACTATTGCACAGATCTTAAATCAGCCATTTATGAAGGCGCACTTTGTATATTGTAATGGACCTTGAGCCTTTAAGCTCTCATCCTTAGGTAGATAGTTAGAATTTAATATAGTTAATGCAAGTAGATAGGAATTTAATTCTAGACTTGATAGCGTAGAGTACAAGAGGAAAAATGGATATAGACACCCTCATTGTATCATTGTAACATATGGAAGGAGAAAGAAGAGAAGAGAAGCAGAGAATTGTATGAAGAACATTCCATGTACAGATATTGAATTAATAGAAGAAAGCTTTGATTCAAATCCATGGTTATGTGTCTATTCTCTGTGTATTATTGTTATGCTCATGAATATTTTCTTCCTATGATACATTTTCTTTTATATGTTGTGTATGTGATTTCATGGTTAAATTGAAGTCTGAGAGGGTGAGTGAATGAGTTTCAATTGTTTCTCTATTTGAGCCAGAGAATTCCTGCAAGGAGTGCAGTCGAATTGCCCGCAAGGAGTGCATTAACAGAAGGGTTCACTTAGAGATAGATTTTGTTCTCATTTCCTCTAAGGTGCAGTTAGGCACAGTGTCGTGCAAGGAGTGCGCAGGACAAGCGTAGTCTCAGAGTTGCGATTCTGAGTAAAGTATTGAAAGACTGCTGCTGCAGGAGTGCGCAGGGTCAAAAGACTTCAACACTTAGACAAAGTTGAAGATTTTCTGCAAGGAGTGCGTGCAAAGTTCCTTCTAAGTATTTGAGAATCGCAAGGAAGCTCAGGAGGAGTAGGCCTTCAAACTCACTGAAGGATAAGCGCAGGGGAAGTTTCCTTGGAAGTCGGAGAAAAGCATCGCAGGTTGGCGAGCGAGCGGACGATTCCCGTGGGAGATATTTCTTCACTTTGAGGAATTGTATAAGGAATAAGGACGGTCGAAATCCTCTGAGGGAATTTCATGAAGTTTCGTGGGCCGTTGGATCTCACGAAGGTGCAGAGGGGTTACAGGGTAAGCGTGAAGGAGGCTAAAAGCTCAGGAGAGGTGGAGCCATCGATCCCGAGTCATAGTGGCCGTCGGATCTACATGTGATATCATGTATCGGTAAATCACGAGTTGAAGCCCCAAAATTGTGCAACGACTATCGCGATATCGTCAGACGCGATATCCCGACAACTGCATAGACAGTGTGGGCCATAGGCAGCCGGAGAAGTGGAAGACATGTAGCAGAGATCGAGGGATCTCGTGAACTCGAAAGTTCACAGGGTGAGATCCCAAGTATTGGGTACCCCAAGTCACAAAGATGCAAGATTGCGAGTAGCGAAAGCACGATAGGATCATATTGGCATTTCGGTGCATTGGGTATTGGGGTTTGGAAACCCGAGGGCTTGGTATTGCGAGTAGCGAAGTCACGATAGAGAAAAGTCGCGATAGAGCCGAAGTCCCGATAGAGGAAAGAAGAAGTCAACGTTTACTGAGGCATCGGGTCTCAAGGATCCAAGGGTGTAGTGCTTGACTGTTGGACTCGCGAAGTCACGAGTTCCAATTTCTCGATAAGTGAATAAAGGGAAGTCGATGTAGAAGAGAATCTGTGGGGTGCAGATTTCCCAATAGGGAAATATGAGAACCTTGGAGTTCTTTGGGCCGAGTGGGAAGAAGATCCTGTGAGAGAAGACGTGCTCCGAGGAGTGCGGCTGCGTCATTTAAGCTCTATCAAGGGAGGGTCATCTACTCCTTAAGAGTGAGGGATGACGTAAGAAGTGTAAGAATGCCAAGTAGGAATGTATTTAAGATTCCTTATTATGATATGAAAGCAATTATCATTCAATTATATGTACATATATAGGGGAAAGAAATGAATTCTGGTGGTTAATGAATTGTGAACAAATTTTAAGATGATTCGGAGAAATTAATCCAAAAATAGTTTACTAAGGTATGTTAAATGATCCACACCAAATGAAAAATTAGAACTAGTGATGATGAAAAAGGAATCAATGAAGGTCATACCCAAAGGAGTGACTAACATAACAATGACATGTTTTGAGAAAGGAACAACAATAAGAAAAAATCGTGAAAGGAATAGAAGTTGTTCCTTTCGAATGGACAACACTGTTGAAAAAGGAATAATGGGTATTATAAGAGGAACAAAAGTGTGACATAAGGAACAACAATCATTATTTCAAATGAATGATATTACTTACGAAGGGAACAATAGTCTTTCTTTTGAAAGGAATGAAAATGGTTTGCAAAGGAATCAACGATCATGCGAATGTAACAACAATTGTTTCTTTCAAAGGAACGGAAATCATTTCCTTTTAAATGAACAACAATGATGATGTTCAAATTTTTACCCATCTAATTAAGTGATTAAAAACTCCCACAAACATTTTTGTTTCAGTGAATCTATAATTGATTAGTAATAAAATAAATTCATTCAATTTCTATGGGTAAGTTTATGCAATAATTGAAGTATTGGATGGTCTATAAGCATGTTCATTTTCTTGTAAAAATATGGTTTATATTTGCTGGGTTTTTGAAAAGTGAGAGAGGAGCAAAGAACCGAAAAGAGTGTTTGATTATATTCATTACAATCATATTTTCTAGTTCATATTCTCTCAAGTGACTTTCCTATAAAAAATAAAAAATAAAAAACTCAATCAAATCTGTAAAGAAACCTATATACAATATGTACAGTGCTAAAAAATCATTATTTATGGAGTTGAGGCTACTGGGTTACCTTCCCAACCAGCCAAAATCTAAACAGTAGGGTCCTTAATTACTTCTTGGCAGAAGGATTCTTTTGAAGGCAGATGATGGTAGAGTCGTAGTCGATGTCCATTTACCAGAAAGGGAGAACCAGACATATCGATGGTAATTAAAGTGACAGTTCCATTATCATGAACTTCATTAATTTTGTATGGTCCCAGCCACCTTGTCTATAATTTTCCAGGAAAATCCTGAAATCTAGAATCGTAGAGAAGCACCCAATCACCTTTTTGGAAGGATTTCTTCTTGATATGTTTATCATGCCAGTTCTCTCTCTATCGCTGAATAACAACTGTGCACTCCAAGGTGGGAAGAAATGATTTATCCAACTCATTAAGATGTTGTAGGTGTTGTTTATGTGCCTCTATAAGATCTAGTTCAATTTCCTGGGCCATCCTTAGAGTCCTGATCTCAAACTCGATTGGAAAGATAGGTTCTTTACCATAGAATAAATGATAAGGAGAGTAGTCAGTGGTGTTACGCCATGTTGTGTGGTAATCCCATAAGGAATTTGGAAGCTCAGTTGCCCAATTATGACGGTTTTTCGAGATAGTTTTTGCCAAAATTGCCTCCAAGACTTTATTGGTGCTTTCTACTTGTTTGTTTTCCTGTGGGTGGTATGGAGAAGTAACTATGTGTTTAATATGATAATTGTTCAAGGTGGTCATGATTCTATGAGCTGTAAATTGTGACCCCCCATCAGTGATTACTTCCCTGCGTAGTCCATAACGTACAAAGAATTTGAAAAGAAATTTAATGACTACTTCCTCTGTTGTGTTTGGTAAGGATTTTGCCTCTACCCATTTGGTCATGTAGTTTGTTGCAACTAGAATATAGGCCTTATGATTTGACTTCGGTTTGAAGGGGCCAACAAAGTCTAGTGCCCATATCTTGAATGGATTTGTGACTACTTGTGCTTTTAGGGGAATTTCATTAGCCTGACCTGGTTTTCCCATCTGTTGACAACTATCACAGGTCTGGACATGTTTCTTTGCATCTCTGAATAGTGAGGTCCAATAATAGCCCATCTATAAAATCTTATGTCCAGTCCTTCAGTCTGAAAAATTTCTTCCATAGGGCTTGTCATGACCTACCTTCAGTGTGTTGTAGATTTCTTCATCATGTACACATCTGTGGATTTGGAGATCAGCCCCTATGTGGAAGAGATATCCACCGATTCAGGTGAATCGTGCGCTACGTTGGACAATCAATTTTGTTTCTCTTGATGATAGATGTGCTGGTAGTTTCCTAACTACCAGATAATTTGCCACATCAATGTACCAAGGTGTCTTAGTAGTGATGGAAAACAAATGCTCATTTGGAAATTGATCTTCTAGGGCAATTTGGATCTGATCATAGCCACTAGAACCATCTAGGATAGAGACGAATTTCTTCCCTGCCAAAGTATCCAGAACTTGATCGATGAAAGGTAGGGGGAAGTGGTCCTTCTGAGTGGATTTGTTAAGTTCCTTGTAGTCTACACAGATTTTCCATTTCCCATTCTTCTTAGAGACAATCACTAGTGGGGAAACCCACCGACTATCCGAGATAGGATATATAAAATCTACATCCAAAATCTTTTGTAATTCTTCTTTAACAATTTCCATGAGGTGGGTATTCAATATTCTTTGGGGTTGTCGGATAGGTCAAGCATATTTATCAATATAAATATGGTGTGTGAAGAGTTGCAGATCAATACCTTTCATGTCAGAATACTCCCAGGGAAAAGCTTGAATATATTTAGAAAGGATTTGAATCATTTTTTGTTGTTGTTGCTCATCTAAATTGGCATTAATATTCAGAGACCTTCCTGGTGCAATCTCAACTGATTTGATGTTATGAACAGAGGTAGTTGGGATTTGTTGTTCCATCAAATCCTCCAGTGCGTCTCCTTGCGCTTTACTATCTAGAACATCTTTGAGCATTTGGCACGTTGGGTTACTTACAATGGTTGGGTTGTTAATGAAAAAAATGATCATGTCATCCTCTAATTGGTTCTTGAGTTTGAGAGATTCTTCTAGTGTGACATGGGATCATAGATCCGTTTCTAGATATCTTGGTGGTGGCAACTACGGATGTATGATTGTCAGGCTTGGCTTGGCTGGAGGATATAGGATGAGGTTCTTTATAACACCTACTCTAGCAATTTTCATACTAATCATGCGAAATCCTATGTACACATCTGTTGTTATGAGCCATGGTCTTCCTAGTATTAATGGATTCCCTTTGAGTCCACTTCTTGGGTTGATGATGAGGAAATCCGCTGGATATTCCCAAGAGTCGACTAAAATTGATATATCGTGTAATGTGTCGTCTAGTTTAACCACTGATCGGTCAACCAATTGTAACATAATTGGGGTAGGTTCAAAGGAGTTGAAACCCAAGGTGTTGCAGGTTTCGATGGTTAGAATATTAATGGTTTGCCCCAAATCGACTATTGTATTTGGAAAAGAACATCCCTCGATCTGAACTGTTACTATGGGGTTCCCTCGGTCTGCATATTTGACTAGTTCTTTTCTACTTGAAATGAGATCAGACAAAGCTCCTACCACATGAACAGTTGATGATGAAGTTTTAACTATCCTAACAGGATTCCTCCCATATAATTCCTTGATTGTATTTGTATAAATTGGGATGTCTTGCAAAGCCTGCAGGAATGGGATCTTGACATATAAATTCTTGAGTTTCCTGCAATGTCAAATTTAGGACACACGACCGGCTTTGATGTCATCAACCTTTTGAGGAATGGGGGAGGAGGAGTTATATCCTTATCAAGATGTCAGTGTTCAACTGTGTTTCCTCCCTACTCTTTTTCTTCTATTATGACCACAGTCAAGGGTGTTATTGCTAGTCATATATTATTTTCATTCTCTTTCTCTTGGGAAACATTACTTTATTCAAGAGAGATTATGCATCCCGATCTCAACCAAAGTTCATTTCACCCTACCGAATTGATTTCCCTTTCCACATTCTCAATAATAGGGACAAGTTGGGCTGGTCTATTATTAGGATTTGGGTGGGGTTGGGTTGGTAATTGAGGGTGCAATTGTGATTGAGGATTCTGGGGTAGTTGGAGTGGAGCTTTCAAAGTGGGTTGGGTTTGAGGGACCATCCCCATGGGGCGCTGCCAATTCTGGTTCCAATTTCGGTTTTGGGCAGTCGTCATGGGCCACTATGAAGGATAGGGGTTGTTATTTGAATTTTTCCAGGATGAGGTAGGGTATTGTGAGTTAGGCCAGGTGTAATTTGCAACTGGTTGATTATGCCAAATAAGATTTGTAGCTGGCTGGTTTGGGAAAGTGGGATTTGTAGCTGGATATTTCTGGGACTGCCAGGTGGGGTTAGCAAATGGTTGGCCCTGCCATGTGTTTCCATAATTTTTCTACTAATCATACTTCCCATAAAAGAAAGAGGAGGGGTCCTGTAGTGTACCTATAGGTCATGCCTGCCATTGGTGATGCTAAGACATCAGATATAATGGTTATGTTTCCTCTTCTTCTTCTCTAAATACAACTTTCAATCCTGGGAGCGATGGACATTGCTCCGTTGCATGATCATTGGCACAAATGGCACAAACCTGAACCACATTCAAGGGACATTCCCTTAGACCATGTTTTTTTCTGCATCTGTGGAAAAATATGGCCAAAGTCTGTTCTACTTCTACTTGTTTCTGTTTGTCCTGCAATACATCCAATTGTGTTGTCAGAGTGCTCAGAATATCAGTTTTGAAATTTTCTAAGAGATTAGTGACTTCTTCTCGGGTAACTCCTTCGTTGGTAATATTGTTATTTTCAGTGAGGGGAGTCCACATCCCTGATCTAGTCCATGTACTTCCACATGAGCACTTGATGCACAATAGAATGTTGTTATCATAAGTTTCTTGATAAATATCACCCTTCCCCATTAATTTCAATGTTTCTACCCATTCATCTTTCATTCATTTTATCCAAGTGGTTTTGAGCACCTCACCTGGTAATGTACCATAAGGGGATCTTTGCAAATTGTATTGGAACCTTTCAACATATTCCTCTAATGTCTCATTTTTCTTTGCAGTCACATGAAAGATTTCATCTTTTAGATCCCTAATTCTACAATAATCCTGATATTTTTTCAAGAAGGCCTGTTTCATTTCATCCCATGAGTTTATAGTTTTGTCTCCTAATCCCATAAACTAGTACAAAGCTGCCCCTTTCAAAGTGGAAGGGAAAAAATTTATTTTTTGGGGTTCATAGGTGTAATCATAACCCCTACATAGGACATCAAATTCAAATAAGAATGCATCAGGGTCTTCTGAAATCAATCTATGAAAGGTTGGAAGATTTTGTAAGGGAATTGATTTCATGGGGGCATTGGCAACTTGATTGACTATCGAATATTACAAAGTGGAGGTCTGGGGTTGTTGCTTATTTGGTTATGCCATTTTCTCGAAGATATGCCAATAATATTCAAGAATTTCTTGGCTTAGGTGTTCTTTTGATTAATTATTTGATCCCCTAGGGGATTTGATTGCACTACCTCTATCTAGGATTTCAAGTATTTCTTCTCCTTTCATAGGACATTCAAGTTCAGGTGGTGGTGATGAGTTCACCTTAGAAACCCCACTGGTTTCCCCTTCTCATTCATCTAGATTATGATAGTTTCTCTCGTCTAAGGGGATGAGGGCTAGAAGATCTGTACTTTGAAAACTTTTCTCAGTCCCATCAGTTTTGTTGTGAATATCAGTGTGTCCTATAGTTGGTGAAACTGTTGCCTGAGGGATTCAGGTAGAGCCTCTCCTGGGTCAAACCGAAGATTGAGATTCAACTCTTTGAATGATATCGTCAATGAAAGTTCTTTTCCCAGGGAGCACTGAGCCTTAGGCTTTGGTATTTTTTGGTGGGGGTTTTGGTTTTTCAGGATTTTTCTTCTTAGTCATACACACTTCACACAAAATTCAAAACACCTATATAGCCTTTATATATCAACTAGAGGTAGGCATTGGCATAAGCATCTTACTTGTTGCATTCTTAGGTTCTTACCTTCCGTCTTCAATACCTCATCCTCCAGAGACACAAACTATGCTACCTTTGACACTTGCCTCGATAATGGCGCAAAAATGTTGGGATCTAAAGATGTCCTAAAAACAGACTTAGTTTAACATTAATTTATCAACACGAGGATTCATCTTTTATTTCAAGAATATAAAAAAATTCTATGTAGATATCTTGTAGAGGCTAAAATCACGTAGTTAAAGAAAATTTGAGTTTATCAAGAATCAAGTTCCTCACACATTCATTAAACTTCTAAAACTAAGATCTTACTGAACAGGATTGAAATCTGATCTATAGTGTGCTATGAATTAAAAGCATGAATTGAATTACTGAATTGATCTAATTAAGAAACAGGAATTGAATCTATGAAAAGCTTTAATAAATTGATCTATCGATGGCTATCTAATTTGATGGAAAGAAATAAATGAGTACTATGAATTGAGAAAAGAATAGTAAATGGAAGGAACAACAAATGCTAATTGAGCGAAAAGGAATAACAAATACTAAACTAAGCGAAAGGAACAATAAATACTAAACTAAGCAAAAGGAACAACAAATACTAAACTGAGCGAAAGGGACAACAAATGCTAATTTAAGTGAAAGGAAATAGATTGTTTGAAAATGAGAGGAATTGTCGAGAAGTAAACTACATCAATGGATTTTGGAACAACAATCGATCACATTTAAAATGAAGCATCTATCTTTTGTAATCAAACAACATGAAAGCATTAACACACTTATGCATTTAGCTTAATTATTGCAAAGGAGATTTAAATCAAAAAATAGAAATCAAATTGATACAATTACAGATTGAGACAACAACTCCTTCAGACTAGGCCCTTGGTCTTTAAAAGCACTGCTGCTAAAAACTCTGTATGCGAAAATGATGAAAACGTTCAAAGATTTTATTAATTCCATAACTAATACAACATTTACAAAAACTATTTGTGCAAAGAAATTCTGAGTTTTGAATGCTTGGATAAAATTCTTAGATGATCCTTTCTAGGATCCATTACCCTCTATATATTACAAAATATGGGTAAATTAAGCTATCTTGAGGATCGAGAGATCATCAGGATCACTATTACTATTTATGAAGTTTACAAAATAGAGAACTAATCTCTATTGAAACTGCTTTGTGCCCAATATCTTTAACCTCCAATAGCTTACGTATATTTTAAATCTCTTCAGCTATCGTTGGTTTACCAATAATTACCCATTCCGGTAACAAAATCAAACAATTCCAGCCATATTCTAGAATTTATAAAATACAATTCAATAATATTTCTAGAAGATATTTCAATCATTTTCTATCCTATTTTATTCCTAAGTAACAGAAAATTCAATCAAGATTACATCATAAATCATGAGAATGAGGGGAATATTTGTACCTTTTTCATAACCCAACAACAAGTCAAGTAGAATATTGTGCACTAGGGAAACAGATCTACGAACATAGCTTTCTCTTTTCCTTAGTTCTTAGTAATCATAGTTTCAGGTCTCGACAACAGAACCATTTTTTGGCACAGGGGCAGACCCAGGGTTCAACGCTTAAACAATGCACTAACAAAACCCTAAATACTGGACCTTTTGGCAACACCTACGAAGCAGATGAAGTCTCACCCGAGGTAGAGGTAGGGGTGGTTGTAGGACTCAAGTATCTACAACCTAGCTGGGACACAGATCTGTGATTACAACACTCTAACAAAGCACTTAGCAATTTCCATTCATTAGTATTTAGCCTTTATTCACAGCACAGATAAAACCTAATTACAAAGAAGCACAATATTCAACAAGATCTAACACATTCAAACACTTAGCATAGAGAGATAAATCATATCTAGCATTCATTCACATTTATAAGCACTAAGCTATCATACTAGATTCATCTAAACATACATTATTGCACTAAGCATAAATCATATGAACAATATAAAAATCATAATGCCCAAGCAACCATAACACAATATATACGTGGTTCACCCCCAACCTGCGGATACGTCCACTGACTCTTCTTCTCTTTATTGTCTTAGCTCAATAATCTACATGCACAGAGCCACAAAATCCTACTTTGCATAGGATAGGATATCTGTGTGCACTTCACCAGATCCTCCTTCCCTGAGATAGGTTACAACACAAATCCCTCTTACAATCTACACACAAGCTTCTTACATCCACTTGCACTTAGCTCTGCAAGTGTTCAACACAACATGCCCAAAGAATTTACAACTTGTTGACGGGCAAAATTGACCGTTCGTCAACTGAGAGAGTGGAACAGGTCCGGGGTTGTCTAATAACCCAAGCCGTTTGGAATGAACCACCCTGACGGGTTTAGCGGCTCCATTAGCTGATCTAAGGTCCTAGGAAAACCAAAGAGAAAACTAATCTAAACTAACTAATATAACTAAAAATAAATAAAAACAAACTAAACTAACTAACAATAAATAAAACAAACTAATAAACTAACCTAATTAAAACTAACTATTAAAAAAACTAAACTAATCTAACTATTCTATAAATACAATCTACTAACTACTACTATACTAACTACTAATTAAAATATAACTTATTCACAAAATATACAATATCTACAAAATACAGATTTAAATAAAACCTAAAAAACTCATTTGCTTTCTACCCTAAGACAGAGAAAGATATTTTTGTTGATTTTATGATTTTATGAACAAGAAATAAAACTTATTGAAATTAAACAATCTAATATACTAACTACACATATATCTAACTAAAATACTAACAAATATACTAAACAAATAAACAACAAACAGACCTGGAAACGCTCCAGATTTGTCCTGTGTATGATGACTTCGAAGCTAGTTGGAGGAAGGAAACTCGCACCGAATAATCCATAAGCTTCTTGTAAACAATAGCTGCAATGCTCTTTGAGTTGTTTACAGGACAAACAAGACATAAAAAATCATAACAATTATATGATTTATAAATCTCTGCAATTAGGTAAACCTGTTATACAAAAACTTATACTTAATAATTCAATTGATGAAGAAGAGAAATCTGTCATTCACAAACTGAATCAAGTAATTGTTATGTTTTTAAATACTGGAAGAAATCAGATATGGATTATATTGATTAAATCTTATCATTTGCAAAAGACTAAGATAGCTAAAGTAGTCATTAACCAAATGCAAATTGATACACATAAACATGAAACAAAACATTGATATTATGAAAAGCTAAAGTTGTAGCAGAACATCAATTTCTGTCTCAGTCTGTATTAAATTCCATATCCTTGTTCTCCCACCAATGAAGATGATCATTATTACAAAAATAATAAGTATTTATAAGTTTTTCCACAGGGTAAAACCTCCCTGTGGAGGTTATAAAACTGTTTACATGAAATCTAGGAGATATCCCAAAATTGCCTAAACTAGGAAATTAAAATGAAACTAAAACATCCAAATATCCTCTAAACTGTCCATGAAATCCCATGCAATTTTGAATTCACCTGAAACAGGTCAGAAATAGACAAGTTAGAAAGATATTTTATTAATAAAACAATAAAAATCTAATTCTACAGACTTAGCTACAGAATCATCTGACTCTATAGCTAGTCTAAAATAAGATACAGAAATAGAATTGAAATTAAATCAAATCTTTTAAGAAATTCCATTCGATTGACATCCAATAATTACTTGAGAACGAATCATAAATTGAAACCGTTATTCCATTATGAACTCAAACAGGATAGACATCATTTAACCGAGTACAGAGATAGCAATACTTTGTTTTGATTATAGTCATGAGTCGGGTAAATGAAATCACATATAATAGAATCGTAATCGTTTCCCAACAAATCAAATCCATCTGTTATGAAATCGTTTTGATATTCAATTGAAAATAGAACAAATTGCAAACACATCATTACATTTGTGAATCGAACGGGATTATCACGATAACTGTATAGCAAGCGATTTAGGCTGTGAACAAATCCAAACGATAATTGACTCATAACAAAATCATAACAGGATTAATCAAACAGGATTTGTTATAGATTTCGATCGTTGATCATTGCACAGTAAGCAAACAAGATCGATTAATTTTGATCACAATCGTTTCAATTAAACGAATCATATCAGGGTTTGACCAATTCATTTCACAAATCTAAAATACAGAGCATCAATTATAATTTGAACTCGACTCATAGGACAAACTTAGAATAAGAGCGAATTGATTGGCTAAGGTTTCACATAGTTGTTATGATTTGGATTCATTCCCGATTCGGGCGTGAATGTTTTTTGAGCGTATTGTTTTCATCAAAGAAACATAGTCTTTATCCTTAACTTGGAAACAATCAAAGATAGAACATCACACGACTCAGTATCATAACAAGTATCTTCCTAAAAACATTTACCAGTCATAACATACCAATGATAATGAAATTGAATCCGGGCAAGATCGTAACAATCAAACTTAGTCAAACCGTTTAACAACCATAGCATATGGATCATAACTGAATCAAATCCAAACATGATTATGTTCTAAACTGAATATGAAAAATTTCCTTTTCAAATCGGATACAAACCAATTCATTTGAAGGGAAACTATTAATTTTGTCACCTTAACGAGGCAAGCCAACCAATCAAATTCAAGCAAAGATCACTCAAATCCAATCAAAAGCTATTGATTTCTATACTGGGAATAATCAGATTGTGAATCAAAATTTCTTTTTATTCTAAGCAAAGCTATATATAGAATGCACGCAATATAACAGAGCCATTCAAGGTGTGAACAGAACTGTTTAAAACTGAATTCAAATCGTTATATCAACCTAGATTATTTACAAAACAAAACGATGTCACAATCATACCTGTGTAGCGACGAGGCTGCTTGCTTATATGAGCTTGGAATGTACAACAACCGTGGCTGATTCCACATTCTTGAACAGGATGGAACCAGTTGTTTTTTGTTTCTTATCCACTGCTTGGAGCTTGGCCTTTTGACTGGTTAGGATTGCAATTTGGTCTTCCAATGATTGAATCTTTGATTAGAGTATCAGAACATCAATATAATATCGCTCTAATGATGAATTGCATTGATCATAGGGTGACTGTGTGGGTTTAGACAGAGCAGGCGAGGGTTTGGGCAAATGACCGAGGGTTTCACAAGGCAACTTAATACCTAGGTAGTTAGGGTCGTCTTTTAGGCAGGGGGTTAGGCTTGAAATAAAATCATAAGGGGGTTTGTGACACAAACCTTGCAAATAGGGGTATTTGCTGGCCAAGAAATGCTCAACTTTCGAATCAGATTCCTCACTAAAGACGATAGGGTTTGGCTCAACAGGGGGTTTTGGCTTGTTCCTTGCCATCCGTGAGATCAAACGTGCATTCCTTTTCCATTTGGCGTTTGCAGTAAGGTTTTCCTTGAGATTTTTGCTCATAAGCTTTGTAATGGCTTCTGCACTCTTAGCTACAGTGTCGGGTAAGTCGATAAGGTGGTCGACCGAGGGTTTAGGCAGTAGGACATGGTAGGGCACCGGGGGTACAGACTTAGTTTCAACTACCAAAGATTTATCAATCTATACAAGGTCGACATCTCCAAAGCCATTACAGGCGATGAAGGCCTTCCAACTATCACCCAACAAGTTCAAATGATAAACAACAATGAGCTTAATAAGCCCATGATGAAACAGGTTGTTGTCAGCCTTGTGCCTTTTATATTGTTTGGACATTTTATACAGGCTCCGATGAAAATAGAACGGCATGTTTAGAGGATACCCGGTAAAAATCATCATTAGACACAGGTGGTAAAGGAACACAAGCCCGTATCGACCTTCATAGGTCACAAACTGCTTGATTATCATTAATAAATCATGCCAGCACAATTTAAGTGTAGTTACGGGCATACCTCCATCACAGGAGGTGATTTTGCGCGATTGAAACAGTAATGTCCATGGCACTTCCTCGACCTTGCAATTCTTAAACCAATGTTGTCCCGAAGTAGGTAACCTCATAGCTGAGATGATAAACTATTCATCAATCTCTAACTGTACATTGCCTACCTTGGCTCAACAGCCATCAAAGGTCATGTCAAACTGTCAAGCTACGCAAAGGTTAAAACCCTCAAAATGTTTCACGAAGGTAAGCCATCCACTGTCTGCCAAATCTTGGCGGGCATTGTTAAACATCAATAGGGCCTGGTTGCCATTGGGTTCAACTCGCACGACTGGGGCCATGGAGCCGAATTCATGGTAAGGGAAGGGTTCGAATTCACCAACACACACAGTAACAGAGCTACCCAAACCAACAACAATGAACGAGCCAAGAGGGGTAATCATAAATGCGCGCATGCGAAGGTGGTGGAGTCTTCCATGCATAGTATTCATTATCCAAGTACAACCGCCAAATTTCATAGCTTTTCACTCCATAATAATAGTTCAACCATTAAGCCATGTGTACAACCAATGAAATCAAATGTGTATGCCAATACACGCAAATGTTATGCCATGGTGTTCAAACATCCGACGTATAAATCAAAACCCAAAATCAACTATGCGCCAATGTATATAATCAAAAGTTTAATCAAGGTGCCAAACAATATTCATAATAGTTGACAAGCCAAAAGTTATGAAAAGATTATCATAAGGATCATATCATATATATATATATATATATATATATATATATAAAGTTTAATCAAACCCCTATGCATTTCATAGAATCAATGATTAGGAAAGCCACATGAAGTGCAAATCCAAAGGCTAAATGCCTTCAATAAAACCAAGTTATACAATCAATCGAAGTATGAGAACCGATCAAAGGATATTGCCAGTCGTGTAATGATCAATAAAAGGTAAGTGCAATAGGCATAATGACAAAAGAAATATCCATAGTTCAGATAATGATCGAAAAACAACTTCGGAAGGAGAAGTTGTCACACTTACAGTCGTGAAAACTTAGTGAAGACAAATGTGTAAATGTCGCAAGAAATGAAAATGTCGTCTATTTGAAAAATGCAACTAAAAACTTGATGTTTGCAAGACATAGATGTAGGCAGCTTATAGGATCATAAAAAAGTGAATTGGCTGCCAACAATGGCGACACAATGGAAGAAGCAATTATCTCTGTCAAAAGAAACAAATTTAGATTAGGACATCAAAGAAAATTTCAACTCAAAAATAACATCCAGAAAATAGCACAAACATCATCATTAATCACTTTTTCCAGCAGTGTTTTAAAAGATGAAAACCAATAATAGTCTTAAGATCAAAAAGTCACAATATTAAAGATAAAATCTTCAATACTGTTGGCATAGACGCTGCTGCCAGTAGGCGTCCATAGCCTCGACAGGGTTTCCATTTAACCCACTCTAACATCTGTATCATGTCAAGAAGTTCTAGATCAGAATAAAGGACATTAAAGAGGTTTCTTATATTTTTTGCAGATTTTCATGTACCCGACATTGCTTCACTGCCAGCGGGCCTGTTCAGTACCCCGACGAAGTTGTCTTGGCGCCATGCATGCATTTACCCACTGCTAGCAGACCTGTTCAGTATCCCGACGGGTTTACAATAACTTCCCACAGCTCTTATTAATAATTTTTTATTTTGTTTTTCATAGATATATAGCTGAGCGGGGTGACGCTAAAAATCTTGATATTTTTAACATATTGTTTTAGACCTCATCAGAATTTTTTAGAACTGTCCTTTATTTAGCTCCAGAGATGTTTTATTTATAAAAATAACTTCCTATGACAGGGAGACATCTTCTGAGTCATTCCTTTATGGAAAAGGGACAGCGTAAAAAGATAATAGATGATCTTGACAAGCTTTGCTCAGAGATTGAAATCAGTAAACTTCTTTCAAACAACAAAATTTTCCAACACAGATATTAATTTCAGCAATATATCATTGATGTTTGTGCAAATTTTTCAGAAGTTACTTCAGCGAAGAAATTTTCTATCGTCTTTGTCTGAATAGCTCAGTGTACAGGTATGTGTATTTTTCAAAAAACACAAACTGATAAATTCAAATCAAAATCAAAAACAGAAAGCAAACGAAAAGAAAACAAAAGCAAAAATATATACATAATATACAAGGGTAGTTATCAAGCAAAATATCTTTTCAGGGCTTGGCCATTCACAGGGTAGGTGTCAAGTTGCCCTTCAAGATTCTGCAATCGAAAGGAACTAGGACCCAACTTTTCAGCAATTAAAAATGGTCCAAGCCATAAGTTTTGAAATTTGGTGTGCTCACCCTTTCCTTCGTGTGGTTTGTCCCACTTCAAGATGAGATCGCCTACTTCAAAATTCCTATTAGAAGAAGAATTAGAATCGAACCAACTTTTAATCAATTGTTGATGTTGATCTAACTTACGCTTAGCTTGGGCTCTTACTTCTTCTAGCTTCATCAAAGCGTTAATTCGGTTTTCTAAAGGGGGAAAATCTTCTTCTTGGACTTTTTGTGACAACTGAAGCGAAGGAAGAAGAATGTGAGGCGGAAAAATTGCTTCTCTGTCGTAAACGATAAAAAAGGGGGAGTTACCTATAGCAGCTTTGGGCATTACCCTATCAGCCCACAGTGCGTTCAGCAACGCATTGTGCCAATTCTTGTGATTTTCAACCACCGTTCTCTTGATAATTTTGATTAAGTTCTTGTTTGTTGATTCTGCCAAGCCGTTGCCCTGGGGGTAGTAACTAGCAGAATACTTCATCTTTATTCCTTTCTCCAAAGAGAACTCGCTCATCTCAAGAGAAGAAAAGTATGAAGCATTGTCAAAGACCAGACAATCAGGGATACCGAAACGGGTGATAATATTCAAGTTTAGAAAGGCAATTACCTGACTGGTGTTAACAGTTCTTAGCGCAGTAGCTTCAGACCATCGTGTAAAGTAATCTATGGCTGTCACAATATATTTGTGTTGTTGTGAGGATGGAGGCTTAATTGGACCTATGATATCAAGGCCCCATTGCTGGAAAGGAGAATCTACTGAAACAGGTTGCAAGGGAAAGGCTGGTTTTTACAACCGCCCTGATGCTTTCTGATAGATGATGCATTTGCAACACAAGGCATGGGCATCCCTAAAAAGCGTGGGCCAGTAGTAACCGACTCTTAAAACCTTATGAGCAGTGGTGTCGCCACTGAAGTGACCACCAGCTTCTCCTGCATGAAACTCGAGCAAGACTTTTTCTGCTTCGTCTTTCTCGAGACAACGCATCAGTACGCCATCAAAATTCTGACGAAATAGTACACCGTTAACTAGATGAAAGGAGGCAGACTTTAGTCTCAACGCTCTTCTCTTGGCGGGGTGAAGGTGACAGGGAGCTGACCCATGTTCAAGACAGAATCTAATATCGTCGTACCAGGGACTAACGAGGTTTTGTGCTTAACAGATCAAACTTTGATCGCTTTGTCCTAGGTTTAACGTATCATTATCTTCTTGCTGTCCTGTTTCTGAATCAACAACCAACTTACACAACCCTTGGCCTCTCACAATCTGAGCTAGGGTGATCTCTAAGTCATACTCCTACAAGGAGGTGACCCAGTTGGCTCTCTTCTCTCCTAACTCCTTCTGTACTAACAAGTTCCTTGCGGTAGGGTAGGGGACAATGACTTTCTTCCTTGACTTCAAAAGATAGGACCAAAAGTGCTTAATTGCTTTGAAAACAGCCTAGGATTGTCGATCAACCACTAGGTAGTTAAGTTCAGCACCTTTGAAAGCGAAGCTCATAAAGGTGATGGGTTCTTCGTTGTTCTCGGAATTCTTCTGAGTTAGGATGGCGGCATAGGAACGGTCAGAGGCAAAAGTTTAGAGTCTAAAATTTTGAGAGAAGTCAGGGCTCATGAGAGACGGAGCATATATTATGGCCTTCTTTATGGCATTAAAAGATTTATTTTATGTGGGTCCCCAGTGATATTCGATGTCCTTCTTAATCAGATTCTATAGAGGCCTGACCATTTCGGAGAAACTGGGGACGAATCTTCTCACGAAATTAATATGGCCTAAGAAAGACTGCATGGATTTTTTGGATGTGGGAGGGGGAAGTTTTGTGATGACTTGAGTCCTCTCGGGGTCAATAATCATCCCATCACTAGACACCATGAATCCCAGGAGTTTACCCTGTTCTACTCCAAAGATGGACTTTTTGGGGTTCAAAGAGATGCCATATTTACGACATCGTAGCAAAACAGCTCATAAGTGAGCTAGATGATCATCTTTGTTTTTATAATAAACAGTCACATCATCTAAGTAAACTACAACGGAGTGATTGATTAAGCCTCAAAAAGCAATATCCATTTCTCTTTGAAAGTGCTAACTCCCAAAATAGCACCATCATTTTGGTTGGGTTTTACGGTGGATAGCATGGCTATTCATAGTTTCCTCAATTCATTATTGAGCCTTTTAGCTGAAAAATTTTAGATTTTGGTTTGACTTAAAAATAATTTGGATTGTAAAGCCTTATTTTTTCAAATTGTCATTTTTTACTTTCCACAGCTAACTTGTTTTCAAAGGTTCATTGTGCGCTGTGGAAAGTGCCCACTTTCAATAGTTAAGGAGATCCTTTCATTAGTTGGCGCGCTGTTGAAAGTGTCAAATCTTAAAAGGTTCTTAAAATCAGTTCTTGGGTGGCGCACTGTCAAAGATACATACTTTCAACATATAAGGAGGGTCTTCTACAAAGTGGCGCGCTGTGGAAAGTGCATACTTTCCGCAGCTAACAGGGGCTTACAAGAGGCACGCTCAGGAAAGTCAATATTATCAACAGCTAACAGAGGCTGTACTCCCGGGTTGGCAACATTGGATCAAATATTTGTTTCCATATCAGACATTGTTCACAAAGGATCGTTTAGGGTTTTGAATTGCAAATGGAAAAATGACACTTAAACTTGCAGGGAACTTTTAGATCCCTTCCTGAGTCCAAATTACGATCTGACAACACCATTGGAAAGATGAGATTCTCTAGATGTCGATCGACTATTCATATGTGAAAAATGGATTTTTTATGATCGAGAAATTCAATTTTGAAAATCTGTCCGCTTTCAACAGCGCAGAAGGCGGAATTTTTGACCCGTTAGCTGTTGAAAGCGGTGACTTTCAACAGTGCGGGAAGCGTTTTTTACGCGCTATGTGCTGTGGAAAGCCTGTAACGGCCAGAATATCACGATTTTCGCCCAGATCTGAAATTTTCGAATCAAAAGTAAATGAAACCTTTTGGACTAGACAGGTGGTGGATTATTCCATCAAATCCAAAGGCTATTTTGGGAAAGACAAGTCAAA
>JASDQU010100017.1:287882-306028 GCA_032191745.1 Picea mariana | reverse complement strand
TATATATACCAAGGAGACATTTTCATTTTGAATCATCTTGTACTTGAACATTTAAGTGGGGTAAAAGGAGGTTGCCCCCTCGAAGAGGCTCATTATCTGAAATTATCTCTTTTTCAAGGCATTGAGTACTTTTCCTGAGGTTTTTCTATGCTATATTGATGTTTGGTTCTTAACAGAAACCGCTTCCTAAAAGATGTATAATTAATAAAAGTGGTGCATACATCTCTCCCTCTCAGACTCATGATCATCCCATTTTGAGTACTGATTTGACTCCAACCTTCGCTATAGTTATTGGATTTCCCGCGACTCCCTCATGATTGGTTACTTGGATTCCAATGACTCCCTCAGTTAGCACTACCCATTCAGCAACGAGCTCAGCTCAGTCCATGGGGAAAAATCCTTATAAATTTACGAATGGTATGACTTCGTCATCCTCGATATGTTCTCTCCCTGGTACCCTTTTCATGGGGATTCCTTGTTATATTACTCAGTCGATGCCTATGGATATAATATGGGGATCCCACTCTCTCTGAGTATTCATGATTTAATAATAAGAAAAAGACAAAAAAAAAATTGAAAAAACAAAAAAAGAAGGACAGGAAAAGAGTATGGTTTCTATCGGAAACAGTTATGTTGCCTTTGAACATAGCATAAATCCTTGAGTCCATTCATCAAAGGTTTGGGTTTAGTATGGCCTTAGGATGTTGAACTCATTTCTTAGAGTTTCCTCCTCCGATTGGTTATTCTTCCAGTCCATATGGAGAGTTTTTTTATGCCTCCCGTGTCACAATTTTTTTTCCATGTTCAGTCTTGAGCATATGCTTCCTAAGTTATCCATTTGTCTCATGCTCTGGTTCAAAGGAAGTCTAAACCAATGTCATCCATTCCTCATAATTCTTGACTTTTCATGTCTGAAATTCCTTTACAAGTGAATCTTAGAATCACATGAATTTGTAGTCCTACTTTACACCCCGAGCCTACTTTCATCATTGGTAGGTGACCTTGAACTCAATAGATGACATCTCCTCATTGGTCATTGACTAGGTGGTTTCCCTTGTGTCCGACAACAAGAAATATATTCAGACATTGTGATTCATGTAGTTTCTTGGATTCCATTAGAACTTATTGGTGGCGTCCTCTCCTCTATCGACAATCTTCATTATTGGATACTATTCAAAGGGTCTCTTTCATGTACTACTTGCATCCGGTTCACGCAAGAGACTCACATGGTCATTGGTTCGTGCATATCCCATTCCTTCAATTTCTTCCTAATTATCAAAGTATATCTTTGTACCTTGTGCTGGATGATGAGAGATACCTTAATTATCTCCTTTCAGTGGATCTTCCTCCATCGGATTCAACTCATCTATTCTAGAATTAAGATCTAGAGTCTCATGAGTACTTAGAGGCTTGTAGTCATTAGTGGTAGGTTCTCTTGACATAGATAGTTGGGAATACATCAATGTCTCCTGCTTGATGGATTCCTCAAGTGTTCGATCTCAACACCTTTATTCACACTTGTTGAATGTACTTGATTCCTTGACCCCTACTTTCATCATCGATGGGTTGTCTCACATTTTTTAATGATATACCTTAATGACCAGTAATCAAATGAAGTCTCATCATGTTTGACTTCAAATATTTTATTCATGCGATGTATATTTGCACCATCAATGACTAGTGTAGAATACCTCCAATTCACAGTAGTAGCACCTCATACCTGTTGTTGTCTTTTAGTGTACCAGTACCTATATGACTTCAATTATCATTGAATATTAGATTGTACTTGATCTAGATTTATGAGCGGAATGAAATAAAACCTTATATTTATAATATTAACACAGATACACACTGAACAATAATAGAGATATAGTAAAACTTGGCTTCTATTAAATAATAAATATGATGAAAACTGTAACATGCAGACTGAAAACAAGCTTGCTAGAATGGTAACAACTTATCTCTAAGAAGAGAGGTGATGACTATGCTAATTCACAAGAAGATGAGTACAATGATGATCTGAAGGAAGTTTTACAATAAACATGAATTCAAAAACCCTAGACATCCAAAAACCTAACCCTAGGAGATGAAGAACCAAAAGTCATGTGATCCCCATTGGCGTAAGTTAGTACATCAAATTCCCAGGGTCGTAACTTTTGCATACGATCTCCGTTTAGGGTGCATGATATATCGTTGGAAAATATATTGACAAGGAGATTCATTTAGGGGGCTCAATCAAATCCTTAGAAAATAATTGAGGTTCCTGATCATGAAAAAGCATTGTTTAGGCCCTCAAAATGAACCTGAAAGTTCAGGAATCGAAAAACTGTTAAAAATAGTAAGTTGCAAAAAAACTATTTTGCGCTAGTTGGAAATGGTGGGTGGACACAAAGATCCTCTTGGATGGGTAATTCATTTTATACATATGTATTCAATTGATCTTGAGACTGGACTCCACTGTGTCTTGTTCGTGACTGTGATTTCCTACGTCATATGTCTACTTTGTATTCCCTTTTCATGGGCATGAACAATTACCTTATATATATTCACATGGATATACAATGTACTTCATATTGGAAACCATGTGTATAGAATCACTATGTATTGTAATATTCTGACAGGTGACTAGTTCCTCCAGTTGGGTCCTCACTACTCCACTTATGGGAATGGTAATGTATTATGACCATCGTGATTGCTCCTCTAACCTCACACATTAGGGGGAATATGTTATAAAAAAAATTTCCACACTATATGCATCATGATTTGGTGGCCTTTTGATCCATATGGATGTTGGTGGCCTCCCACCTATTCCAACTGGATCATTTTGGTAGTTTTCCAGTTTGGCAGGTTTTTCCTAGTTTTCGGGTCCCTAACTTCTAAGGCCCTAAATAGATTTTTTAGGGATCTCCATAGTTAGACTACAGAAGAAGTCAAATTTTTATGGAAACATGTGTATTCCTCAGATAAACCTTTTCAATGGGCTATCGTGCACCTAAAAAAAAGATTGTATGCAAAAGTTACGACCCCAGGAAGTTTATGTACTAGCTTACCCCAACGGGGTCCACATGACTTTTGTTGCTTCATCTCCTAGGGTTAGGTTTTTGGATGTATAGGGTTTTGGAATTCATATTTATGGTAAAAACGATTGGAGAGCCTCATTGTAACCATGTTCTTGTGAGTGAGCACAACTGTCACATCTCTTCTCAGAGATAAGCCTCTACCATTCTAGCAAGCTTGTTTTCTGCTGCATTTTACAGTTTCAACACATTTTCTTATTGAATAGAAACCCGTTTTATTGTATCTTTGTTATTGTATATTCTTTATTATTGTATCTCTATGTTAAGAATAATAATAATTTATATTCATTTTCATTATGTTCATAAAATCTATATCAGTGGTATCAGAGCGGTCTGCTCATTGTCTTTCTTAATGCCTATCCCCGACGAGATTAGGGTACAAAGAATTGGGTATTGAGATTGTTTCTCTTGAGGAAAAAATATTTCCCACACCCAAGTGACCTCTCATGGTGGGAGAAAATAAATATGACAGGATAGGAGATCCTTTAAAAACGTTGCTCGAGGTAGCCCTCACGCAATAGAGGAACGAAATGATGGATAGTTTTGCGCAAATCCTTCGGTGAATACCAACGACCGATGCATCTTCCTTGAACAGCGGTGCCACCCCATTCAAGGTACAAGTCAACTTTGATATTACCATATTTGAAGGTCATATAGACACAGATGTTGTAGACAAATCGTTAAATCTGCTAGAAGGGTATTTTTCTGTCCATAAATTTTTGAACAGAGAAAATATTACCTTTGTGATCGTCAAAGTTGTTCCCCATGTCAAATATTGGTGGGAGACTTTTTGCGAGAAAAAGTAAACAAAGGAAACCTCATTATTTACAGTCGCAGTCACCTGGGAGTGTTTCAGGGATGTTATCAAGGAAAAATACTCCCCTGTCGGAAGTTGTGACGACCTGTATTCAAAATGGACCACACTATGGCAGGAGAGAGACCAAGCAGTGCCACAGTTCAAAAACATATTCGATACCTTGCACACCAAGATAGGTATCAAAGATTCTAAGTGACATCTGGTGCTCAAGTATCATAATGGTCTACATAGATACATCTAGGATGAAATGGAGTTTTTGGACATCTTGTCCTTGGGCGTGGCCTATCGATATGACATTAAAATTGAGAAAAATATTAAACAAAGGATGCAACAATTTGGGCCTGGGAACCCTTCACATCAGAAAAAAGTAAAGGGTATCCCCAACCCCCCCAAAAAAGGACAAAGAAAATATGGACAACCTCAGGACAATTAGTCTAGGCCGCAATAAAAGAAAGACACTAGAAATACAAAGAAAGATACATGGAAATAGTGTGACTTCCATAAGAGCCCCTGACATAACGCTGTTGATTAACTCTCCAAGCAATCGTTGTTGGATGAGGTGAAAGCCTCTTAATCAGATGTGGGTTCTGAATCTGATTTAGAACCAGAAAGGGGGAGACAGATCATTGACATAGAGCCTAGTGCAACTTTTTCTACCACCAAGGTCCATCCCGGTGAACCAGACGAGCCAAAAGAAGGAGAGCGCCTCTTTCATTCATAGATGTGGGTAAAAGGAACCCCAATGCACTTTATCGCTGATAGTGGTATCCAGAAGAACCCTATATTAGAAGAGGTCATTAAGAGGCTATCCCTACCAACAAAACCACACCTGCAACCCTAAACTATTGGATGGCTCCACCAAGGAAGCAATCTCCGCGTCAGCCAATAGTGCCACCTATTGTACAACATCAAGCACTTCAAAGACGAGATATTGTGTGATGTTCCTCCTCTCGAATTTTTTAATGTTATTTTGGGACAAACTTATTTATGAAAATGTCATGATGTATATGAGTCTAGGCCTCGTAGTGTTATTATTACTTTGAATAGGAAATTATACAGGATACTTGAGGCAATCCCACCTAGTGATATTTCCTTGATTTCTACCAAGAAATGTAGGAAGGTCGTCTCTCAGACCGAGAAGTTTTTCTTCTTCGTGATTCACTCTCAGAGTGAGTGAAAGATTGTAGCCACATATAGGGCCTCCACTGTTGACCTCTCCACATAGCAGAAGCAAGTGGACAACGTCGTGGCACAATACAAAGATATCTTCTCCTCACCTACCAGGGTACCTCTGCACTGTCAATTTAAGCATCCCATTGATCTGACAATAGATGCACCACTTCCCAATGGGTTGGTCTACTATCACTCTATGTTAGAGAATGAGGAGATCAAGTGACCAATAAAAGAACTGCTCCATAAGGGGCAAATCCATCCCATCTCATCGCCTTGTGGGAGCCCAATCGTGCTGGTGCAGAAGAAAGACGAGAAGAAAGACGAGACCTAGTGACTCTGAATTGATTACCAAGCCCTAAATAAAATCACAGTCAGGAACCGATACTTGGCTCCATAATCGACGATCTCCTTGATTAGCTGAAGGGGGCCAAATACTTCAGTAAGATTGATCTGAAGTTTGGATACCACCAAGTCCCCATAGAACAGACAGATGTATGGAAGACCACCTTCATGTCAAAAGAAGGTATTTTTGAATGGTTGGTCATGTCCTTTGGTTTGACAAATGCTCCATCAACTTTCATGAGGATGATGGATGATATCCTGTGACCTGTCACTAATAATTTTGTAGTGGTGTATCTGGATGACATCCGTGTCTACAACAAGACTTTGGCATAACACTTACAACATATTCAATAGGTTTTGCACACCCTGTGGAAACACAAGCTATATGCCAACTTGGAAAAATGCTCCTTCGGCATGGAAAGGGTCTAGTACCTATGATACATTGTGGATCAACATGGTGTGCATGTGGATCCAACCAAGATCCATGTCATCCATGACTAGCCAGCCCCAACCACACTCACTGAGCTTCAAAGATTTTTAGGACTTGCTAATTTCTATCGCAAGTTCATGTTGGGATTCTCCCATATTGCATGGGCCCTCAACCAAGTAACTAGGGGTGCTGGTAAGAAAATATTTGTGTGGGGCCTATCCCAACAACAAGCATTCGATGATTTAAATCAGCGCTTATGCTCAGCCCCAATAATTTTCTTACCAGACCTGCATCATCCCTTTGAGATAGAGACATATGCTTCGGACTATCCTGTGGGCACAGTTCTCACTCAACACGATCACCTCATGGCCTATCATAGTGAGACACTATCAAATTTTGTTCATAAGTACCCTACTTACGATAAAGAAACGTACTCCATTGTGTAAGCCTGCCTCCAGTGGAGAAATTACATTCTTAGGAAGAGACAGTCATCCAAATAGATCATAAACTACTACATTTCATGCAGACACAAGGAAAATTGTAGAATGACCACCATCAGAAGTGGTCCACATACTTGTAGCAGTTCCACCTCAACATCAAGTATAAAACAGGCAGTACCAACCGAGTCGTTGATTGTCTCATCTGACCTCTAGCCGTGGCACTCACCATGGTGATAGAATCTTGTGGCCACAAGACCTCCGAATGGACCAACCTCTATGAGACAGACCCTGACTTCACCACCGCCTACCAAATGTTGGGCGCAAACTCAGTTGTCACTAATTTCCATCTTTACGATGGGATATTGTGTTGACTGGGCCATCCCTACATTCAAATCAAGCGAGAGAGCGAAGAACATTTGGGAAGCCCACTACAGTCGGGTGGAAGAACACTTCGACGTCGAAAAGACAGTGGAAGTGTTGCAGAAACATTTCTACTGGTTGAAAATTCGACAGGATGTCAACACGTATATCAAGTCCTGCACTACCTACGCTATTGCCAAACCGACCACTAAGAAACAAGGCCTGTACAGCCCCTGCCTACTCCTGACAGGTCATGGGAATCCATCTCAATGGACTACATTTTAAGCCTTCTGTCCAACAAGAGAGGAAATGACTATGTCTTTGTGTTTGTAGATCACTTTTCCAATATGGTGATCGTGGCCGCTTGCAAGAAGAGCATAATAGCATAGGCCACTGCCAATATCTTCTTTGAATGAGTTTGGGTACATTTTGGAATCCCGCAAACCATTGTCTCAGATTGAGAAATTTGGTTCCTCATCACATTCTGGTCTAGCCTTTGGTCACTGTTGGACACCAAGCTTACCAATTCCACTACCTTCCACTCCCAGAAACATGGCCAAAATGAGGTTGTCAATTAGATGATAGTGCATATCTTTCACATGTACAATTCCAAGAACCCCCACACATGGAATTAGATTATTCCCTATGTTCAACATATCTACAATAAATCCCTACATAGATCAATTGACCACAACCCATTTCAAGTCAAGTTGGGATTCCAACCATCGGTCCCATTGATGTTGCACTACCTCTTGTGGCCACCTCGATTGATTCATCACTTGCTCCAACTGAAGCTGAAAAATCCCCCCAGTTCATTGAGAAGATCCAACACATCTGCCAACAGGTTCAAGATATTTTACAAAATTCCAATTCCATGTACAATAAATGCCATGATCAACACCAGGTGCCACATAATTTTCAGGTGGGAGACAAAGTGTGGTTACACTTGCAGGAACAAATCCTTATAGGGCCCCATCGAAAGGTTCACCCACTTCATTACAGACCTTAGACCATCACCAAGGCTGTGGGTGACAATGCTTTCAAGCTCAACATTCCTCCTTTCCTTGGCCTGCACCTAGTTTTCAACATGGATCTCCTTCGGCCATACTTCCCTCCATTGTTGGACACCTCAGAAATAGAAGAACAATTAACACCAACAGAGCTCAACCATGAATGAATGCAATAGGAATCTAGTGATTATATTGTTTAAAACATGTCAAGGGAACTCGCCAACAAAGGATCCAATTTAATTGAGTTGTCAAAGTAGGGTAGCTCTTGCACCAACACAAGTGGCTCACTTAGGGCCAAGTTCAACAGAAATTTCCTCATCTGATGGGGTCAATCAATGCAATGGTGACCATTGATTCCTAAAGGGGGAGGATTGATCCATATGGATGTTGGTGGCCTCCCATATATTTCAAATGGCTCATTTTGGCAGTTTTCTAGTTTGGCAGTTTTTTCCTAGTTTTCAGGTCCCTGACTTCTAGGGCCGTTTTGAGGCCCTAAACAACATTTTTAGGGATCTCCACAATCAAATACTAAATAATTAAAATTATTATGACAACATGTGTAGTCCTTGAATAGGCCTTTCCAACAGGCTATTGTGCGCCTAAAACGAAGATCGTATGCAAAAGTCACAACCTCGGGAAGTTGATGTACCAGCTTACCCCAACGGGGCCCACATGACTTTTGATGCTTCATCTCCTAGGGTTATTTTTTTGGATGTCTATGGTTTTGGAATTCAATTTTATTGTAAAAATTCTTCGAGAGCCTCATTGTAACCATCTTCTTGTGAATGAGTGCAACCGTCACATATCTTCTCAGAGATAAGCCGCCACCATTCTAGCAAGCTTGTTTTCCATTACATTTTACAATTTCAACACATTTTATTATTGAATAGAAACCAGTTTTACTATATCTCTGTTATTGTATATCCATTATTCTTGTATCTCTGTGTTAAGAATAATAATAATCTGTATTCATTTTTGTTCAACTCATAAAATACAGATCACCTTCCCTTTCCATATGTAGACTCAATTCCCCCATTTTTCTCAACCCAAAGTAAAAAATTCAATTTTTTTTGCATATATGTGGGATACATTTACACAACCTGTGTATACGTAGGTTTCCCCATTACATCTCATGTACATCGGGTTTTTTTTCTCAAAATTAAAAAATATTTTTGGTTTTCCATGCCAAGTCATTGGATCCATACCCTTTGGCCTTTCTTATGATGGAAACGCTCCGATTTGACCCTTCAATTCCCTTTTAAGGCTATAAATTGAGCCATATACAAACCTTAAAAGAGGAGAAAATTTTGAGAGAAAATACACTCTAGAGAAATTTCACCTCATATTGAGTCTACATCCCTTTATCCTTCAAGTCTGAAATTCTCTTGTGTTCAACTCCCAAGCTCTTCCCATTTTATGAAGGAGGAACCCAATTACTCCTAAAACGTATGAGCCTGCCTTGTGGAGGATTGAAGTGGTGAAGACCCAAGTGGAGGGACTTAGTTTCTCGGTTCTGTAAAGTGCCGGTATAGAAAGTGGTCACTTATGTACTTTTGTTGATTATATTAGTAGAAATACTCTTTTCTGGTCCAATTATATGTTACAAGTATTTGTATCATTTTCCTTGGGTAAATTTGCTGTACATGTTAAAGGAATGTGCTTCGTTCTATGCTAACACTTCATATATTTTCATATGCTTGTGTATCTTGAATGTTGAGGACAAGTTGAAGGTATCAAGCATTGAATCATGAGCTCGACATTGGTCTTCTACGGACATCCGAAATATGTAGGATTTTATCCTTTCTTTTGTTGGCATTTCCATTTATCTAGCATACTTGATATTAGAGTTGATTTTTGGGTGTCATTCTGTCTGTTGTGGTTTTAACCCAAGCCATAGAGAGTTTTTCCTCATAACATACCCCTGGCCAGGTTAGACTATGATTTCCTAGAAGATCTAAAGAAGACTAAAGCCAACATTTCCTTGTTTGAGCTTATGAAGATTCCACAAATTCAAGAGAATTTTATTATAACTCTGCAAGGGAAAAATTCCACTGGAAAAAAAGAAATTAGCACTATAATAAAGAAGGGAACAACCAAGACAAGTTATTCTAACAATAACACTAATGCATCCCTAACCGGAAAAAGGTCCAGATCGACTACCATCCCACCATTCCTCATTACTTTTGAAATCTTTAATAGGAATGTTCATAATCATATACTAGACTAAGAAGCATCATCTAATGTCATGCTCCTCAAGGTGTATGAGAAGCTTAATATCAAACCTGAATCATATGACAGTCAAACTATTCAGTTAGACAGAACTAGAGTTAAATTTATTGGGGAATTAAAAAATGTTTTCATGAGGATGTCTTCTAATACAAAAGTTCATCAAACTATTGATAAACTCGTATTAGACATACCTGACAACTATGTCATGATTTTAATTCAGGATTGGTCAGCTATGTTGAATGGTTACTTTGTTACTAATTGGTCTCATTTAAGGCTTCCATACAATGGTAAAATTAATCAAATCAGAATCAACAGGGAAAGGTTTTTAAAACATGTAGTTACCGACCTAAATGAACCAAATGAACCGGCAATGTTTAACAACTCAATTTTGGGTAATTATTCATATGAGACGTTTTTTGGGAATTTTACTTCTGAAACATCATCTCTTGCGAAATCTAACACACAATTTGGAATCCTTCATTGCACGCAGATTGTTGAGACCAAATGTAATATAGTTGATCATATTAACAGTCCCTCTTATGTACAACCTAACATAGTTTCTAAGTATAGATTAGAAATTCTTGTTAGCTCTACTAACCCCACTAAAAAAAAAAATCTGAAAAATTGAAATCAAGTTTTGAAACAAAGAAAGGGGATCCTAACACGTGGACACTATTTTTTGATAGATCCAAATGTTTAGAAGGTCCAGGTGATGGTTTCATATTGAAATATTCGAAAGGAAGAATGAAATTAATTGAATGCAGGCTATAATTCTCATGCACCAATAATACTTCCGAATATGAAGCTTTACTACAATGACTAATAAAGGTAGTAGATTTGAAAGCTGAGAAATTATCATAAGACAGGTAAGGAAGACCATCCATTGTCTTTCAATTCATTTGAAGAATTATAAATTATAGGTTTGGTAACTAATCAAATACTTTGTTGCATTCAATATTAGTTTTGTACCTTGTTCACTGAACTGTGACACTTCTTTTCTAGCCAATGTAGCATCCAGATTAATACCCTCAGATGGATTGATTCCTACCACTTTCTCTATTGAAATTTTGTATAGGGCTTCAATTCCCAACAAAATCACTAATTGTATATTCTTTGACGATGAAGAACGACTTATAAATTTCTTACACGTCAAATATACTTTCAAAGGCTATATTATAGATGAAGTCCAAAATGACCAAATGGTAAATCTAGATACCACTCACCCAAATCAATCAAACATCCTGTCAGTTTTGGCCAATGGTATCCACATAAATGCAATAATATTAGAGAAACTTTATGATCTCCAGGATGATGTTAGAGAAACTTTATTGATGATACTTTCTTTTTAAGAGACAAAAATTACCATATAACACATTTAAATGAAGTATTCAATAGGTGCAAAAGATATGGTATCTGTCTCAACCCTAAGAAAAATGCTAGGGTTCATTGTTTCCAAGCATGGTATGAAAATGGAACCTGAGAGAACTGAAGATACTGCCAAGATTCCTCCCTCTCATAACAAAAGATCCATGCAGTCATTGTTGGGAATAATAAATTTTGTGAGATGATTCATCCCCAGATTTTCCAAAACAGTAAAACCCATGCAATACTTGATAAAAAAGAATGTTGAATTCAGATGGGTATATAAAGAAAAATAATATTTCAATAAGATCAAAGAAGACATAGCGCAAGCTCCTGCATTGTTAATCCCATACTTCATTCAAGAGTTCATCCTCTACACCTTTTCTTTTGACATCACATTTGTAGTTGTTTTAAGTAGAAGAACAGGAAGGAGATGAATTCCCCGTGGATTTTATGAGTTCTATCTTACAAAGAGAAGAACAAAGCTACCCATAGGTGGAAAAGAAAGCCTATGTTGTATTCAAAGCTATCAAACACTACATGCCATTCTTTCTCAAATATAAGACTAAAGTTATTGTTCCTATTGGTCCTAAAGTCTGCACCTGACTGCTAAGGTGCAGAGCTAGGCCACCTCAAGTTTAAAATGGTTGGTTTTTTTATTTTCTTGGTCAGTTAGAGGGTTGGTTTTACCAAGAAAAGTGCATGGTTGGGTTGGAAAAATTATATGGATGAGGGTTCTCCTTGGATGGTGGTAGACAAATGACAGACAAGTGAGATAATAGAGGTAAAAAAAGAGGGAAACAACAAACCACTCAATGAATAATCTGTTGCAAGAAGTTTAATACTTAAAATATCATTTCAAGACATTAAACAAGTATCAAAAACACAATTACTCCCACAAGTTGCAATGGAAACAAATATTCACCAAATAATTTGTTGTTTCACAGGTTGCATATTAGTAAATACAAGTTATACTATAGTTGAAGGAAATGAAATGTACTTCGTACAAATAAAAAAAATGCATTCAAGATAAGAAAAAAACACATGTAGATTTGGACAGAAACATTGCCATCAAGAGTATATTCACTAGGTAGAGAGATTTAATCCATGCATAGAACATGTTCAACTAGTTTGATGTATTAATATTCTTTTCCCAAAAACTGAACCCTCAAAACATACAAAAATCGCATATTTATCAAAGTTGCAGAGGCTCTCGTCCATCTGGAGCTAAGGCTTAACTCTACACCATCAGTTGTAAAACAATTTATTAACTTAGATAAAACATTGTTGGAGTATATTAAGGTATACTTCTAGCTTGAATTAATTAAAAAGGAGTGGTTCTGTTCACACATAAAAGACCACTTATTATGCCTTAATCTAAAAGAGTCTTGCAATTAAACAACTAAAAACTGCTACTAGCAATAAACTAGATTGATGCATATGCTGGAATAACCTGAACTCTGAAAAAAACTAACTGGGAGTGTCTGAAGGTTTTTTCATCGAGTACATGTGTACATTTGCGCTGTTGGAGGCCACTGGGAGATAAATGGACGTGTTGGCAGCTTCTTCAAATTATCTCCTTTAGAAAGCAACAAGTCTTCTGGTGCTTCTTCTGGAGTCTTTGATATTTCTTTTGCAACTTGGAGTACCGTTTCTCCAATTCTTGATCATGGTGTTGCAAGGTATGGACTTGCAACTTCAGTTTATGAACATGTTGGCTATCATCAAGCTTCTCTGTCTTGACCATAACTGGCCTTTTCTTTGTTTGGCACCATTTAAAGAATACTTTAATGTAGGGAATTTAACGAGGATAAACCACTTCAACAATTCGATGTTTTGGAGCTTTTGAATGAAGAGTATAACTATCTCCCGAATGACTAAACTCGCGAAGTCATTAACCAATGTTTATCGCTAAGAAAATTAACTATAGATTAAGACACTTTAAACATTTAATATTTCAGCACTTTGGGGGCTCTGGCTCTTCGACACTTCGACACTTTGGGGAACTACGTTTTCTTTGGATGAAAATATCCCATAGTGACAATCTATGGGGCTCCGCACTTCGGGGCTTCGGGAAATTATGTTTGGTTTGGACTAAAATCTCCCAGAGTGACAGTCTCTGAGAGTGACATGGCAGGATGTTGTCACAATTGATGATGTGTCATAAAAATGAGATTTAATCATGTCATTTGAAATAGGGAATATGACGTAACCAAAGTTATTGAAATGAGTGCCACATGTCATTTGAAATCAATTGACAGGTGGCCTATGACACATCAGCTGAAAAAGTGTTCATGAAAAAGGGGCTCCAATAGTTTGGCCCTTTGGATCTCCTACACTTCGGGAAACTGTGTTTTCTTAGGATTGAAATCTCCCAGATGATTGAACTCATGAAGTGACATGGAATCTACTTCGACAATTCGGTGCTCTGGCACTTCGGGGCTCTAGGCTTCGGGAAAATGTGTTTTCTAAGGATTGAAATCTCCTGGAGTGACAATATCCTGGAGTGACATGATTTGGGGATATAACACTTCGACACTTCAGGGCTCCGGGCTTCGGGAAACTGTGTTTTCTTAGGATTGAAATCTCCTGGAGTGACATGGAAACCACTTCATCAAATCGACATTCGAGGATTTTTAGGATTGAAAAAGTAACAATCTTGGATGCCCGAATGTCGAAGTCCTAGATTAAAACTACATATTTATTTGTGGTTTAAACCCCTCACGATTTTGAAACTCCAAATGCACGAGATTCATTGATATTAATTGACTTTCAGGTCTCGACCGTCAAAATTTTTAATCTGTTTGTTGCTCACAATCTAATCCCGAAATCCACTGCTCTAGATTGTTGCATCTTTCTTTTTGGATGTTTCCTGTGCATATGAAGGACTTGGTCGACCTGTTGCACGCTCAATCAATGGTAAACATGATGACATATTTTTCAAACTCAAACCAAAACATGTAATCACCTTTCAAGAAAGCAATACAATGATGCAAAGAAAGTAAAGACCGGTAAAGGCCATTGACATTGAGTCATTAAATCATGGAGGATAATCTTAGAAAACAAAAAACAAAAATCAGACCTTTGATGGATGTATAAGGTAAAGGAGGGAAATGGAAGGGGTGTAGACCTATGTTACAACATTGGCTCCAACTAGGGATAACACTTCCCTACAAGGTGATAAAAATTGTAGATCAGGTGCCTTACATCTCGAAACCTCGCTCCCACTTCTATTGACTTAACTTTGTTTCTATCTTTCAGCCAAGTGTATCTGTCATTGTCCCTCAGCCATACATCTCTATAATTTAAAACTGAAGCTAACTTGAGTGCCTTTGTTGGGTATGGAGTCTCTATTCACACACAAACTAACTAATCAAATGAAAATGAAAAAATAAAGAAGCTATGGTACAAGAGGGACCTTCCCTCAGTATTTCAAGAAAAATAGTGTTTCAGGAAGCGCCCATTTATTGGGCCTCCAAAAATATTAGTATAATCCAGATTGGGTAAAACAAATGTATTATTTTCCAGAATCTCAACCACCTTAAAAGGACCAAACCAGAGGTTGTCGAACTTACCATGCTTAGAATTCTCATCTCTTCTAGCATCCCACCTCAAGACCAGGTCGCCTTCTTGGTTTTCTTGTCAAAAGATGATTTGATCTTTCTTTGGTATGCCTCGGTTACCCGATTCAATGATTTTCTCTTTTTTTGAACCTCTATAATTTGAAATTTTATCCTTTGGATGTCATTTGGCTCCTCAATTTATTTTTGTAGTAATTTTAGAAATGGAAGACCAAGTTGAGTAGGGAAGACAACATCTATCCCATAGACTATATGAAATAGTAAGGTTCCTAAAGATCTGTTGGTGTTGATCCTATCAGCCCACAATGCATACTTAAGTTTATAGTCCCAGGATTTCTTGTTTTCAGTCAACAATTTCTTGATGATTTTGATGAGAGTCTTGTTTGATTACTCGACCAAACCATTCCTCTGAGGATAATAGGGTGTGGAATGTGTTAAGGAGATGTTATGGCTGCCATAGAATTCGATCGTGGATTTGGAATTGAATGCTTGGGCATTTCCTGTTATAATATTTCTAGGGAAGCCAAACCTGGAAAAGGTATTAGTTTCCAAAAAATTCACAATCACCTTGTTAGTATCATTCCTGGTGGGCACATTCCTGATCCATTTGGTAAAGTATTTAGTGGCAGTGAGGATACACTTTTTTTGCCCACTGGAGGGTGGGATTATCTCACCTAATCCCCATTGCTAAAAGGGGCCATTGGTAGTGATAGGTTTTAGGGGCAATGAGAGTAATTTTTGTTTTCCTGCAAAATTTTGGCATTCATTGCATGCCCTTACTGTGGTGAATACATCATAGAAAAGGGTGGGCCAATAGTACCCTTCCCTTAGGATCTTGAGGGTTGTAGCTTTACAATGTTGGTGTCCTCCACAAACTCCCATGTGCATATTTGTTGTGACTTCTTTAGATTCATTTTCATCAAGAAATTTTAATAGGATGCCAACAATATCTCTCCAATACAAGTTCTGATTTAAAATGCAGAATTTGATAGATTTTAATTTGAGATACCTGGCCCTCGTCTTTTTAAAATTTGGTGGACATTCTAGGTGCTACAAAAAGTAAATAACATCTTTGTACCAAGGTGAAGAAGAGTAATTTTTAGACACCTGCATGCTTCCTTGTCTAGGCTATGTCATGGGTGCATCAGATTGGGTGAAGGTCTGATGCAAGTCCAACACCTTATAGCTTGATTCCGATAGCAACTTGGAAAGTCCCTGTCCCTTAATAAGATTGGTGGGTTTTATGTTTAGGTCATACTCCAATAGTTTGAAAATCCACTTCCCTCTTTTCCCTTCACTGTCTGGTTGGACCAGAATCTCTTTGACACTACTGCTAGAAACATAGGCTGTTATGCTAGATTGTAACACATACACCCTGAAGGCCTTTAAAGCTTTGACCAACCCATATGATTATTTTTCTAATATGTCATACTTCGTCTCAACATCTCAGAGGGATTTGATGAAAAAGGCTATGGGATATTCATGCCCTTCTTCATTATTGTGCAGTAGCACACCAACAGTGGTTTCCTTGAAAGTGAAAGAGAAGATAAATAATTTTTTGGCATAGTCAAGGCTAACCAATACACGGGCTTCAACCAAAGCTTGTTTGATCCTTTGGAATGATGATTTTTCCTCCTATGACCACTTGATAACAACATATTTCTTCAAAATGTTGGTGATAGGCCTTATGATTTCAGTAAAGTTTGGCACAAAGTGCCTTAAAAAATTTATTATGCCTATAAAAGACTGAATAGAATTCTTATTTCCAGGGATTTCAATTTCTTGAATGGAATCCACTCTCTTAGGGTCTATTTTTATACCTCCTACTGACATGATTTGATCTAGGAGTTTACCTTTTGGCATAGGAAATTGGGACTTCTTGGGATTCAAAGAAATCCCATACCTTTTGCATTTTTGGAAAATCTTCTCAAGGTGTTGTAAATGCTCATCATCTGATTTGAAGAAAATGGTGATGTCATCGAAATATATAACCATAAATTTGTATTTCCCCCCTGCAAAAGCTATGTCCATGGCCCTTTGAAAGTTGGCCCCTACATTCATCATCCCAAAGGGAATTTTGTCGTACACAAATATTCCCCAAGGGGTGGTGAATGGTGTTTTTTATTTGTCTTCTTCACATAATGTTATCTGGTTATAACTAGAGTACCCATCCAACAAAGAAATCATGTGGGAACCTACTACCCTTTGCAAAATATGGTCCATCTTGGGCAAGGAGAATTTGTATTTTAGGGAACACTTGTTGAGATTTCATAAATCCACACATAAGCATATTTCCCCACTCTTTTTCCTCACGAGCATGAAGTTGGACACCCAATATGAGTACCTCAAGGGCACAATGATCCTAGAATCAAGCATTATTTTCAACTTTTTTTCAATTATGGACATCAACATTGGATTAAATTGCGTAATATTCTGTTTGAATGGATTAGAACCAACCTTCACAGGGATTTTGTGTTGGATGATGTTAGTGTCAAATGTCTTCAAATCTTCATACGACCATGCAAAAATATCAACAAAATTTTTCATGAGGTTGACATACTTGTGTTTTTGTTCTGGAGGTAGTTCCTTGGACAATTTGACTATTTTGGGATATTCAATAGTCCCAATGTTGTAGTCCATCACTTCCTCTTCTTTATTTTTGATGGCAGCTTCTCTGGAGACATCATGACTGTCAAATAAATTTTCCAGTGGCACTAGATCCCTAGGGATGTGGTTTGTTTTAAGTTCCACAATGTTGTGGCAAAAAACTTTGTTCAACAGATGAGATGTTTGTTGATAAGATGATTCATCATCTTCACCCTCTTGATCTATTAATATACTGGAGAATTCTTCAATGGTTTGTAGAAATATGTTTAGCTCCAAATCATCACTAAAGACTTGCTAGTGCTTTATGTTGTCTGGTATGGTTGTCCTATGTATGAATTCCACCTGATACTTGATATTTGGATCAATGGGAGGTATGAAGGTGCTGGTCGCTAAGGCCAAAGAATCTTCCTTCTAATTTTCCTATCTAAGAATGAAGGAGATATTAAATGTCATAAAGAAGTTGTCAACCAGGTCTTGTTGGAAGATTGATTGTTGTCATTGATGTCAACCGTAGTCATGGGTTTTGGACCGCAATATTGATAAAGGTATTTGGACATGAAGGAAAATGCACATGCATATACAACACCCATGAATGGATAGTATACATCATGCTGTTTCCGGTGGTATGTGGCACATCACATGGATCCTCATGGTTGATGAGAAATGAATTTTTGAAGATGACAAAGTGAATTGAAAAAGGAAGTACATGTAGGCCCTG
>JASDQU010100017.1:266007-276051 GCA_032191745.1 Picea mariana | reverse complement strand
GGGGCACACAAATCCCAGCCGTCCAAACTTGATTTGTATTTAAACACAAGTGAAAATGTATCCCAAACTTAGGGAAAGTGGGTTTTTGACTCATTCTTTCGCATTCCAACCCCCTGAACCAGAAATATCGCTAAAAGTTCACATAAATAGAAATATAGAGAGAATTTAGACATACCTTTAACCATACCTTTATCGTATAGTATTCAAAGTCCATTCTCTCTGATATGCCCCTATCTTTAATTCCACAACATGGCCTTTTTATATAGAGATTGTAGGGGTTTTTTCTTCTTCAAATTCAATCTCAAGAACAATGGAACTATTAAACCCATAAATAATAGTTCTTCCCTCCATATTATATAGAGTTGCAATATGAACTCCCTTCAACAACACCATTGCTCCTCAAATCATCTTGTAGGTTTCTTTCTCAAACACTGTTTTTACCCTTGCATCATCCACTTTTCTTACATAAATCAAATTTCTAGCCAATCTTGGTATGTGCAAAACACTAGGCATTGTTCTAATACTTCCATACATGAGCTTCAAATTAAATTTTCCTCATCCTATGATTTTGGTTGTTGAGTGATCGCCTAGGAAAACATCACCTCCATCTTACCTTTCTTATTCACAGAACCACTCCCTATGGGGGATTATATGAAAGAATTCACATGAGACAACCAACCATTCTTTATGATATGCATGTGTGCTTGATGAAGCCACGTACACATCCCCTCCTTCTTCTAAGGAGGTTTTTTCTATTGTAGAAGGATCATCTTCAGATCTCTTCCCTCTCTCAATGATTTTGGATTCACATTGCTTCTTGTAGTGCCCTTATTTTCCATATCTCCAACATACCTTTACAAAATTTATGAGAGATTTAGATCTACCCTTATATTTAGATCTCCCACTTGAGGAATGAGATATATTTATTTCCTTGGAGAATCCTCTCGCAAATAATCCATCTGTGCTATGTCCTTCCATTTTTTTTTGTCTCATCTCCTTGAACAACAAGGATGAGACCACAAAATAAAAAATTAAAGTAGTTGTATTACTACCTTTGGCCACAACTAGACTATCCCACGAGTTTGGAAAGAGAACAATAAATTGATACACTTATCTTCATTTGAAATTTTAATATTGATACTATTAATAGTATTGAAGGCATTCAGATTCTCTGACACTGAGTCTTCATCTTTCATCCTCAGGTTATACAACTTATTTCGAAGGAATTTTTTTTTTACCGTGGACTTAAACTGATACAAAGTTTCCAACTTATCCCATAATTCCTTGGTTATAGTTTCCCCTAACACATTCAAGAATACTGAATCTAAGAGACACAACCAGATTGTGCTCTTCTCCTTCTGATCCAAAATTTTCCAGTATTTTATTGACATTCCTGTAGGTGTTGTATCTAGATCCAAAATGGTCCACTAATCTTTGTCTACCAACAAATCTTCCATCTTGAGCTTCCACAACTCAAAAAATTTCCCATTAAATCTCTCGATCTCTATTTTCGAACTGATCGCCATTTCTTTTCATCTGAAGAAGCACTACCATAAATAACCCACTGTAACAAGTTTTATCACAAACTCGTGCTAAACCCCTGACCACAAAGACGTCCCCATGAAGCCAATAATTTCTTTGATACCAAATGTATATTTCAACTTGTACAATTAATTACTACAAATAGATTCTTAATAAAAATAGAAAATTTATTGTATCACACACACACACACATTATATAGGTATTTTTACCCTGGAAACCAAAATCAGGAAAACCAACAACTTGTTTAGAGCCGCACCTCTGATATTTTATTCACCATATTTTTAATTATTTACAATAAAATATACATATAGGATCCTGCAACATCCAAACCCCTAATCCATTGACCTGGATTAGTCAACAACCCTAATTCCTTAATTGGAATTAGAAAACCATCAACAAAAACCATGTGCCGAAAAATCACCAAAATCCGGATGCAAAAAAAGAAAAACTTCCAAAAACGGACCAATTTTTTTTCTCGGGGGGTCTCGCCCTTGAACCCATGCAACCCTCCCGGCTGGGGGGTGCTAATAACCAACCAAAATATCTTTGATCCCATATCAATGTACAATACATGGGATCAATTTTGCAAAGAATATAACACATACCTAACAAAATTTATGCCTCCTGCAAGTTGACCTACCTTGTTGGTCACTATGGTGTGAATGGATTGCACATCAAACCTCATTACTCACACATATGGGACTAGCCACATGCATACCTTAAATAAGATTCTAGAAGGTCCAAATATTATCACTAATTGAAGGTTGAGGAAGTCAAAACCCTAACCCTAGAAACATTTCAGGCTATGTTAAATATCAGGCTACTAGGAGTAGAAGGGGTTCCATTCTCAGCATTGTATTTGTTCCATAGTTGAGAAGAGTGTCTAGGGTGGTATTTTGAGAACATTAAAAAGGAGGAAAATATTCTAGAGCAGCCATATAGGCCACATTGTCAAAGGAAAATCCACAGTGAGTGCCTCTTTCTTTGTATTTGCATTTCCATAACTGAAGAAAAGAGAGAAACGGCCTCACCCTCTAGTTGGGTTTTATCCTGTAATGTGTTTCCCAAGATATATCTTGTGTTCATTTATGTGTGGATAGTGTTTTATTTTTCTCATTTATTTCATTTTTGTACTTCAATTATTTCATAAATTCAAGCAAAGATAGTAATTAATTAATATGGTATCTAAGGAAAATTAGTTTTCATAGTCTAAGATTTCATATTATTATAAGATTTGTTGTGATGAAATGTTCCAATGGAATATCCATGGTAGTTTACAAATCATATTAGTATCATATAATTTTTCTTTTGGATATTTGTGGAAAGTTGTAGGATCTAAGAATTGGCTTAAGAAAAAAGTCACAGAACCCTAGCCATGGTAGATGAGTCTGTTCACAACAACCCTCTATATCCAGGAGAGATGATATTTATGAGGTTGGAAGAGAAAGTTGTTCATATCTCTCACAATATGACCCTCCTCATGGTGGCTCTAACAAACAAGCTCAGACCACTCAGGCAGGTTGGAGGCTTGAACTCAAAGATCATACTAGAGGGGAAATCAGGAGATAATGAAGACCCAAAACAAAATTGAGGAAAGAGCCCAAGAAAGAGAAGCCTAGTTCTAATTCCATTACCCCTTCACAATATTTATTTAAAATGGAAGAAAAAGTTGATATCGATCCATACCAATGTAATATCAATGTAGTACATTTGAATCATTGGTTGCAACAGTTAGAGGTATTCTTCAATGTCCACCATATAAAAGAAGAGAAAAAGATTTATTTTTCCATATTGAAATTAGAGGGCCATGCATTGACCCCGGTGGGAAATTCACATGGAAACACTTAGGCTGGAGGGTGATCCACTAGTAAATAAGTGGGAGGATTTAAAAACCCTCATTAAGTCCCATTTCTACACTAATGGGTATGTAGATACATCCTTGGAGGGATGTACTAAAGACAAAAAATAAGAGTTGGAGGAGTTGCTAAAAGAATATATAAGAGTGTTCCAGGAGCCTAAAGGGATACCACCTAAGAGGGAAGTGGAGCATTATATACAATAGTTTCTTGACTCCCCATTAACAAATATTGGGCTATATAAACAACTCACTCTAGAATCAGATGAAGGGAAGAAACAGTTTCAACAAATGATGGAATAGGGAGTAATTCTACCAAGCACCTCACCATGTGGGTCACATATTATCATACTACCCAAGAAGGATGGGACTTCGTGGATTTTTATTGACTATTGATATTTGAACAATATTACACTCAGGAATCGATACCATCTTCCTAGGATCAATGATTTGTTAGACCAGTTGCAACATGCCAAGTACTTAACCAAGTTGGATCTTAAATCAAGATACCACCAGGTACATTTCAAAGAATAAGACACCTACAAGACCACCTTCAAGACAAGGAAAGGTTTGTAGGAATGTTTTATCATACCATTTGGTTTACGTAATGCACTAGCTACATTTATGAGACTTATGAATGATGTATTTCTCCCATATTTAGATTCATTTGTTATAGTGTATTTGGATTATATATTGGTTTATATCTCTAATGGGTAGAGAACATATCACATCTCATGTAGGTGTTAGGGACTCTGAAAACGCACCAACTACTGGGTAACCTCAAGAAATGTGAGTTTTCTCAGTAGTCATTAGTGTATTTGGAGTATGTGGTTTGTGGAGGGGAGCTTAAGATAGATACTGCAAATATGGAGGCCATCATAAAATGGCTAGTTCCTACTAATGTTACTGAAGTTATGAGCGTTGATGAGGAAACACAATACCTATGGATTCATAGCATCATTTTCAGTGGTAGCTGCACCACTCCAGACTATAGCATTGAGAAATAAGAGTTTCTAGTGGGGAAAGAATCATAAGAAATATTTCAACAAACTTAGATGAAAGATCAGTCAAGCACTAGTTCTCATATTTCCTAACTTGCAAAATCCCTTTGAAGTGGAGACATATGAAAGTGGGTATGTTGTGGGAGTAGTTTTCATGAAAGGAAGTAAGACAATATGTTATCATTTTGATATGTTTCATGGGGGAGTTTCGAACTACCCTACATATTATAAGGGACTCTATACCTTGGTTCAAGTTGTTAATAAGTGGAAGCATTATTTTATCGGAAAGGAAACAATTATGCACATTGGTCACTAGCCATTGCAATATTTGCAGGCCCATAGTATGCTACAACAAACAAGGCATTACAAGTGGATGAGGTTTTTGCAACATTTTCATCTATTCATTCAGTATAAGAAGGGAAACATTGATAAGTTGGTAGACATGACATATTTCAAGGCCACCCACAATCAATATTACAACTTTGGGAAATCTTATGCACATGGATCCTTTTACCCATGATGCATATAAAGAGGCATACACAAAATATTAATACTTTAAGAGTTTTTTAAGTAGCTATAGGACCAAATTCATTTAGAATAAGGTGATGGTAAAGTTGACTATAATCTCTAGAATGGGTTTCTCTACAATATATACAAGATCTATGTTCCTAAAGGTGAAATATTACATGTTATAATAGAGGCTCACACCTCCAAGGTCATATGACATTTTGGTTTTTAAAAGATGGTTGCTAACTTAAAAAGGTATGTGTATTGGCCCATAATGAAATAAGATGTAGATCCATATATTAGAGAATGCATGCTTTGTTGTAATGGAAAGACAAGTAATAGGAAGCAAGGCCTATATCATCCCTTACCTATACCCACTCAACATTGGGAAAGCCTTTCCATGGATTTTATGGGTGTTTTTCCAACAACTGGGAAGGGACATTACTATCTATTTGTGGTAGTTGATAGGTTTAACAAGATGTGCATTCTTATGCCTTGTAAACACACCATTAGAGGAAAATAAGAAACAAACATGTTCTTTGAATAGGTCTAGGTTCACTTTGGGATATCAAGGAGCATCATCTTAGATAGTGATACTAGATTTCTTATTGCCTTTTGGGCTATACTTTGGGAGAAGATGGACATGAAGTTTAAATGTTCTACAAAGTTTTTTCCATAGACATATGGGAAGACAAAATTATTTAATAGGACATTGGTACAAATTTTGAGGGGTTACAATCAAAAGCATCCAAATAACTAGGATGAAAATTTGATCTACATTCAAAACTCTTATAACATAGAAGCCCAAAATTTTATCGATAAGTCCCCTTTTGAAACTTGCTTTGGATAATTTCCACCTTCTCTCTTGAATGTTTTTTATGGACATTAAGGATGAGTGAGGGAATTTATCATGGGAGAAGAATTTAAATCCAATAAATTTGTTGAAAATATTAGATAGATCCATTTGCAAGTACATGAGACACTGAAGAATTCATAGGAAAAGTATAATTATATACATGTTCAACATAGAAACAAGAAGTGATTCAAAGTGGGAGATAGATTTTGGTTAAAGTTGAACAAGGGAAGAATACAGGGTCTTGGTAAGAATATTAAATCTCTATGGTATGTCCCTTTCAAGGTATTGGAAAAGGTGGGAAATAGTGCCTATAGACTTAGTCTACCCCCATACATGTGCATTTACTCCATAGTGAATGTCAATAATTTGAAACTCCATGAGCCTTCCATGTTGGATAAGGAGAAGGAGCAGGTCCTACCTACCATAGAGGACTTAGCACAAGATGATCAAGTAGATATGGAAGAGGAAACGGTTTTGTATAGGAAGTATATAACTACAAGATAGTGGCAACATGACCTTAGGNAACAAATATTTTGGGGATCAAAATCCTCCATAAATAGGGAGGTATGATTTATATTTGATCATCATATAACTTTCCATCTATCTTAGTACTTTTTGGGTGAAAAAATTTGGAGGAATTGGCTTGTAGGACCATTTTACTGGTAGGTCCCAGTTTGGAAAATTGGGGTATGTAACCTTCAATAACCATTTTAAGCATTAAACAACATTGTTTTGGATTCCAATGTATAGAGATTGTTCCGACACCATCGATGTTGATCTACACATGGATACCTTTTCAATAGTGTGAACATCACTTCAATCAGAGCTCATATACAAAATTTATTCCTCCTGCAAATTGACCTACCTTGTTGACCACCATGGTATAAATGGATTCCACGTCAACCCCATTACTCACACATACAGGGATAACCAGGTGTGGAATTTCAATAAGATTCTAGAAGGTCCAATCCTTATCACTAATTGAGGTTTGAGGAAGTCAAAACCTTAACCCTAGATGACTATCGAGCTATGTTAAAGATCATGAAACAAGGAGGAGAAGAGGTTCCATTCTTAGCATTGCATTTGTTTCATAGTTGAGAAGAGAATATAGGGTGGTATGTTTAGAGAATAATCAATGAGGGAAATATTTTGTGACATCCATAGAGGTGATAATGTCAAAGGAAACTCCACAATGGGTGCCTCTTTCTTTGTATTTGCATTTCCATAACTGAAGGGAAGATAGAAGAGCATAGGCCTCACCTTCTATCTAGGTTTTATCTTGTATTAGGTTTCCCAGGATATATCTTGCATTCATTTTTGTGTGGATGGTGTGTTCTTTTTCTCGTTTCTTTCATTTTTTATTTTATTTTAGTTATTTCATAAATTCAAGAAAAGCTAGTAATTAATTAATCCAGGATCTAAGGAAAATTGTTTTGCGTAGTATAAGATTTCATAATATTATAAGATCTATTGTGATGAACTATTCCAGTGGAATATACACAACAATTTACAGATCTAAAAGTAAACCATGCTCAACCATAGTCGACCATAGTCAATCACGATCATCCATAGTCAACATTGTAAACTATTGTCAACCATATTCAAACATGGACAAACATGATAAACCATATTAAAGCATGGTCATCCATAATGTTGCAATGTCATATAATATTGAAGTCAACTTCTTAATGTCACATTGTGATAAAATATTGTGGTCACCCATATTGTCACAATGTGTTATTTTGTTGAATTCAACCTCTTAATCTCAAAAAGTGACATAATTTTGAATTCAACCTATTAATGTCATAACGTGACATAATTTTGAATTCAAGATATTAACAAAATTCAACCATGTTCAGCCATAGTTAACCATGTTAAAACAGATTTAACCATTTTAAACCATAATAAAACATGGTAAACCATGGTTAATTTAACATAATTATGTTTAGGTGAATGTCATACTGAGACATAGTTTAAGGCCCTTTCCTTGAGTGGCATCAGGTGCCTCTGCTGCATAATCACCTCATTGGTCAGTGACTAGAATATATAGACAAGACGAAAGGTTGATGCCTTAAACAAGTTAGTTTTGGAAGCCTTGTCACATTGGTAAGGCACAAATTAGACAAGTCCAACACCCATGCTAATAGATAGGGTGCACCACAGACATTAGAAACTCGCACTAGTTGAACATGCTAAGAGAAGAATGGAAGAGGAGTTGGCTAGTGGAGGTAAAGAATCTTTTTGGACATCATTGAAAAGAGTGGCATATAAGATCTCGATGACTTGGTTGCTTGGACTATATATAGATTAGTCGAGTTAGGCAACCCATACTGTGGGATTGTGATGGATAGTCGAGTTCCTTTGGGCACAAGTAGTTTTTGATTGAAACTACGGGGCACACTCGTTGAGCATACACCATTGGGGACACATCCATTGGGACCACATCCATCGAACACACTTGGGTGCATTACTAAACACACTTGGGTATATCCAGATGGACTTGGACAATTTTGGGTGTAGTCATGTAGAATCGGATGAATGAAGTGCACTTGGGATGACTGGGATGATAAAGAAAAGATGGACAAAGTTTCTTTTAGATGAGTTTAGATGCACTAGATGCACTATATGCACCTACATGCACTTCGGTGAAATCAAGGAAAACTTGGGAATGGTTGGACGGATGGAATAGGAAGATGGTATTACCTAGGTGGACTTTCATATATGGACATGGCACGACCTGGAATTACTTTACAGATGGTTGGTGAACAAGTCAGCAAAGAGAAGAAAGTTGGATATGTGGGCACTTGGGTCCACCTTCGAACACAATGGATTTGTTATTGCACGACAAGATCATATAAAGGAGAGGATGCCTCAAAGTGCTAAGGCATAAGAAACAAGAAAGGATCATTTACCAAGAGTGCAAGGAGTTCTGTGGTTAATGGAAAGTTTAATTTTTGGGGAATGAATTTGTTTGGTTGAATGAGAAGAAGAAGAATATAAGACCTGTAGGAGATAGGACTATTGTTGCTTTAGTGGTTGGATTGCACAAGTTTTTTAGGTAGTAGGAGAAGGTTGTTTACCTTATATTATTTGTACATTTGTAATTGAGTTGAAAGAAATAGGTTGCAACTCCCTTGTTGTATCTTGTAAACATTATTCATATAATAAAGTGTTAGGAACCTACCTTGGGTGCCACCCACACTTGTGTTGTATTATGGATGCTTTATAACCATTGAATGTCATTGTTCCTTACATTACTATTAATTGGTTAAGTATTGTGAATTGGCTATGTGTTAGTATTAATAGGATGTTTTGAGGTTATGGTTGGATACATGCGTAATTTTAGATGAAAAAGGTTGTGATTGGACTTGTCTATGCATCTAAATTGTTGTGACTTAAGGTGAATTTATGGGAAAACATTAAGCACGGAGGCGTAGTTTGGTTGTAGTAGGTGTAAGTTGTCCAAGCCATTTTGGTCAAGGAAAGATAGTGTTGCACAACTGTAGGTGCCAAAATTTCTTCGAAAGGATTAAAGTTGCAAAGAAAAAATTGGGAAAATTGTAGGTTCATGAAACATAGCCATTAAGGAATATTGCAATCCAATGTAATGCTTGAGAAATGTCATAATGAAACATAACCCTTTATGAACATTACAATGTCAAATAACCATTGAGGAATTTAACAATTTGACATAAATAAACCAAAATGAATTTCCATTGTTACAAAACCATAGAGGAACATTACAATCCCACATAACCCTTCAAGAATGTCACAATGCGACATAACCCTTTAAGAGTGTCACAATGCAACATAACCCATGATGAAAGTCACATTATGATGTAACTATTTGAGAATGTATCAATTTAACATAAGTCAACTAAGATGAATGTACCATGCGATAAAACCCTTTATTTATCTTTCAATATTGCAATGTGACATAATATTGAAGTCAACCTTTCAATGTCACAATGTGCTATAATATTTCAGTTACTCATAATTTCACAATGTGACATCTTATTCAAGTAAACCTCTTAATGTCAAAATGTAAATAATTTTGAATTCTGCCTCTTAATGTTGGAATGTAACATGATTTTGGATTCAACCCATTGTTAGGACCACATATTGTACCCTTTTTGCCCATACTTTTTGCCATTGTTATACCCTTCATCACCTATATTTAGACTTATACTATCATTCCACCTGATCATTCCAAGGTACACAACGTCCTTTCTCATTACTACACGTTTAATTTGTTTTGCATGATATTTTACATCACTCTTGT
>JASDQU010100017.1:244973-265907 GCA_032191745.1 Picea mariana | reverse complement strand
TAGTTATGTCATCTTTATTCCATTAGTTGTAATTATACCTCCTAGTCTCCTATATATACCAAGGAGACATTTTCATTTGGAATCATCTTGTACTTGAACATTTATGTGGGGTAAAAGGAGGTTGCCCCCTTGAAGAGGCTTATTATCTGAAATTATCTCTTCTTCAAGGCATTGAGTACTTATTCTAAGGGTTTTCTATGCTATATTGATATTTGGTTCTTAACATTGAATGTTGAGGACAAGTAGCATGTATCAAGCATTGAATCATGAGCTCGACAGTGGTCTCCTATGGAGGTCCGAAAGAGGTAGGCTTTTAGCCTTTATTTTGTTGGAATTTCCCTTTATCTAGCATACTTGAGATTAGAGTTGATTTTTGGGTGTCATTCCATCTGTTGTTGTTTTACCCCAAGCCATAAACAATTTTTCCTCGTAACAAATTTGACGACTCCACGAGGGAATTTCTCCCTGTTTTGGGCTAGTTGGTGAATTTTTTCTTTGATTACTCTCTATTTGCCTGATTTTCTATGTATCCTATTGATTAAAAACCTCTACATTGCTTTAAATATGAGTTTCTTGGCATGATCCTTACCTAGACAATGTATTTATCTATATATGCGGGTTTTCCCTTGACAATCACATACATACGCATGCTATCTATGTTTAGGGTGCGCAGATAAGCTTCTGTTCCTTGGAAAATCACACACACCTTGTTCTAAGCCTTTTTGGCTCAGCGTGGCATTTTTTGGGTGCGTTTTGAATGTTGTTGAGTCTTCTTGGGTATTTGTCTTATCTATTGAGTGTCTGCAGAATGATAGGAAACTGTATTATTGTTGAATTTTTGGGCACACTTGTTTCTTGTTTTTTTCTCATCTTTAGTCCTTACATATTGGTCTGAGTAGTAACTTCTTGGTGTCCTTCTTGGCTTGTCTTCCTATTCTAGCAGTAGGTTTTTTCCGAGAGGTTGTTTATTTTGTCTTTGCATTTTCATTTCCTTATATTGAAAATACAATTTTTTATTTTTTGAATTTCACTTGGAGCATTGGAACTTTTGTTTAGATTGCATTAGTCTTGACATATTAGGAAAGATTGCAATATCATAAAAAATGGAGAGATTGCATCTTATGCATGACATTTAGGAGCATACCATTTCTATTGAAAAACAATACTAGTACTTAGAAATGTTTTTTACATGTGCTTATTTCATATGTTGAATCATCACACCATTAGTTTCATGACCACGCCTCTTGAGTAAGAAGAAGCCGCTAAAATTAATGCTTAATAATTAAAATGGATTAGAAATGATTTTATTTTTCAAGGTACAAAAACAAGTTTAGGAATTAGGTCCTTGGAATAGGATTTTGTGAGTAAATTTTTCCAAGGCTACAAAATTCAATGTACATGTCTGACCAGGGTGTGGTAAAACCCATTGTATAATTGGTTTCCTTAGGAGGCTCCATTAACACTAGAGTTAAGCATAAGGTCACATGAAGTTTGTTGTATAAATATCCCTCTATTACCTTCCTAGCGTCAGATATATTTCCGGGGTTCTATTTGTATCTGGGGGTTTCACTAGTTACCTCTGTGAGAGGCGGTGATTTCGAGGCTTTGGGATTTGATACCCTGCCCATACGGTGGACCGGACCTATGACTTCTCTCCTGGGCATTTTTTATACCATGGTGACCTTAGTTTCCTAACCTAGGTATCCATACTCATTGCTTGTAGGGGTTATTCTGCAGGTACCCTTAGTTACATAGGGATCAGACAAGACACAGACTTTATATAGAATTTAATCTCGAGAGGGATCTGATTGATTGCGTTGTGAATCCCATGAGGGTCCTTATAACTGATTATGATACCTACACTCTATTTTTTAGGAGTCTCATCCCCTCCTGAGAGAGGCATACCTTCTTTAGTTCAAGAGGTCCCTTTTTAGCCATCCTCACTTGTTTTCATGCATTTGGCTTCAAGTTTTATTTAGTAGTGTGCTATTTGTATATTGGTTGGACTTAGGATTTTTCTTTTCTTCACGAGTTTTGAGTCATCATGGAGAGATACTAGCCTCTCTTCTAGTCTTGTCGACTCTTGAATCAATTACCACAGTTTGTTTTGATACCAAAACTGCCTCCTAAAAGGTGTATAATTAATAAAAGTGGTGCATACATATCTCCCGCTCATACTCATGATCATCCCATTTTGAGTACTGATTCGACTCCAACCTTCGCTATAGTTATTGGATTTCCCGTGACTCCCTCATAATCGGTTACTTGGATTCCAATGACTCCCTCAGTTAGCACTACCCATTCGGCCACGAGCTCAACTCAGTCCATGGGGAAAAATCCTTATAAATTTTCGAATGGTATGACTTCATCATCCTCGATATGTTCTCTCCCTGGTACCCTTTTCATGGGGATTTCTTGTTATATTACTCAGTTGATGCCTATGGATATAATATGGGGATTCCACTCTCTCTGAGTATTCATGATTTAATAATAAGAAAAAGACAAAAAAAAATCGAAAAAAAAAAAGAAGGGCAGGAAAAGAGTATGGTATTCTATCGGTAGCAGTCATGTTGCCTTTGAACATAGCATAAATCCTTGAGTCCATTCATCAAAGGTTTGGGTTTAGTATGGCCTTAGGAATATGAAATCATTTCTTAGAGTTCCCTCCTTCGACTGGTTATTCTTCCAGTCCATATGGAGAGTTTTTTTATGCCTCCCGTGTCACAAAAATTTTTCCATGTTCAGTCTTGAGTCTATTCTTCCTAAGTTATCCATTTGTCTCATTCTCTAGTTCAAAGGAAGTGTAAACCAATGTCATCCATTCCTCATAATTCTTGACTTTTCATGTAGGAAATTCCTTTACAAGTGAATCTTAGAATCACATGAAGTTGTAGTCCTACTTTACACCCCGGGCCTACTTTCATCATTGGTAGGTGACCTTGAACTCAATAGATGACATCTCCTCATTGGTCATTGAATAGGTGGTTTCCCTTGTGTTCGACAACAAGAAATATATTCAGACATTGTGATTCATGTAGTTTCTTGGATTCCATTAGAACTTATTGGTGGCGTTCTCTCCTCTGTCGACAATCTTCATTATTGGCTACTATTCAAAGGGTCTCTTTCGTGTACTACTTGCATCCGGTTCACACAAGAGACTCACATGGTCATTGGTTTGTGCATATCCCGTTCCTTCGATTTCTTCCTAATTATCAAAGTATATCTTTGTACCTTGTGTTGGATGATGAGAGATACCTTAATTATCTCCTTTCAGTGGATCTTCCTCCATCGGATTCAACTCATCTATTCTAGAATTAAGATCTAGAGTCTCATGAGTACTTAGAGGCTTGTAGTCATTAGTGGTAGGTTCTCTTGAAATAGATAGTTGGGAATACATCAATGTCTCCTGCTCGATGGATTCCTCAAGTGTTCGATCTCAACACCTTTATTCACACTTGTTGAATGTGCTTGATTCCTTGACCCCTACTTTCCTCATCGATGAGTTGTCTCACATTTTTTAATGATATACCTTAATGACCAGTAATCAAATGAAGTCTCATCATGTTTGACTTTAAATCTTTTATTCATGCAATGTATACTTGCACCATCAACGACTAGTGTAGAATACCTCCAGTTCACAGTAGTAGCACCTCATACCTGTTGTTTTCTTTTAGTGTACCAGTACCTATATGACTTCAATTATCATGGAATATTAGATTGTACTTGATCTGGATTTATGAGAGGAATGAAATGAAACCTTATATTTATAATATTAACACAGATACACACTGAACAATAATAGAGATACAGTAAAACTTGGCTTCTATTAAATAATAAATATGATGAAAACTGTAACATGCATATTGAAAACAAGCTTGCTAGAATGGTAGCAGCTTATCTCTAAGAAGAGAGGTGATGAATACGCTAATTCAAAAGAAGATGAGTACAATGATGATCTGAAGGAATTTTTACAATAAACATGAATTCAAAAACCCTAGACATACAAAAACATAACCCTAGGAGATGAAGAACCAAAAGTCATGTGATCCCCATTGGCGTAAGTTAGTACATCAAATTCCCAGGGTCATAACTTTTGCATACGATCTCCATTTAGGGTGCACGATATATCATTGGAAAAGATATTGATGAGGAGATTCATTTAGGGGGCTCAATCAATTCCTTAGAAAATAATTGAGGTTCCTGATCATGAAAAAGCATTGTTTAGGCCCTCAAAATGGACTTGAAAGTTCAGGAATTGAAAAACTGTTAAAAATAGTAAGTTGCAAAAAAACTGTTTTGCGCTAGTTGGAAATGGTGGGTGGCCACAAAGATCCTCTTGGATGGGTAATTCATTTTATACATATGTATTCAATTGATCTTGAGACTGGACTCCATTGTGTCTTGTTCATGACTATGATTTCCTACATCATATGTCTACTTTTTATTGCCTTTTCATGGGCATGAACAATTACCTTATATATATTCACATGGATATAGAGTGTACTTCATATTGGAAACCATGTGTATAGAATCACTATGTATTGTAATATTCTGACAGGTGACTAGTTCCTCCAGTTGGGTCCTCACTACTCCACTTATGGGAATGGGAATGTATTTTGACCATCATGATTTCTCCTCTAACCTCACACATTAGGGGGAATATGTTATAAAAAAAATTCCACACTATATGCATCATGATTTGGTGGCCTTCTGATCCATATGGATGTTGGTGGCCTCCCACCTATTCCAACTGGATCATTTTGGTAGTTTTCCAGTTTGGCAAGTTTTTCCTAGTTTTCAGGTCCCTGACTTCTAAGGTCCTAAATAGATTTTTTACGGATCTCCATAGTTAGAATACAAAAGAATTCAAATTTTTATGGAAACATGTGTATTCCTCAGATAAACCTTTCTGACGGGCTATTGTGCACCTAAAACGAAGATTGTATGCAAAAGTTACGACCCCAGGAAGTTTATGTACTAGCTTACCCCAACGGGGTCCACATGAATTTTGTTGCTTCATCTCCTAGGGTTAGGTTTTTGGATGTATAGGGTTTTGGAATTCATATTTATGGCAAAAAGGATTGGAGAGCCTCATTGTAACCATGTTCTTGCGAGTGAGCACAACCGTCACATCTCTTCTCAGAGATAAGCCTCTACCATTCTAGCAAGCTTGTTTTCTGCTGCATTTTATAGTTTCAACACATTTTCTTATTGAATAGAAACCCATTTTATTGTATCTTTGTTATTGTATCTTCTTTATTCTTGTATCTCTATGTTAAGAATAATAATAATTTCTATTCATTTTCATTATGTTCATAAAATCTAGATCAGTGGTATCAGAGCGGTCTGCTCGTTGTCTTTCTTAATGCATGTCCCCGACGAGGTTAGGGTACAAAGAATTGGGTATTGAGCTTGTTTCTCTTGAGGAAAAAATATCCCCCACACCCAAGCGACCTCTCATGGTGGGAGAAAATAAATACGATAGGATAGGAGATCCTTTAAAAATGTTGCTCAAGGTAGCCCTCACGCAATAGAGGAACGAAATGATGGATAGTTTTGCGCAAATCCTTCGGCGGATACCAACGACCGATGCATCTTCCTTGAACAATGGTGCCGCCCCATTCAAGGTACAAATCAACTTTGATATTACCATATTTGAAGGTAATATAGACATAGATGTTGTAGACAAATCGTTAAATCTGCTAGAAGGGTATTTTTCCGTCCATAACTTTTCGAACAAAGAAAATATTACCTTTGTGATCGTCAAAGTCGTTCCCCATGTCAAATATTGGTGGGATACTTTCTGCGAGAAAAAGGAAACAAAGGAAACCTCATTATTTACAATCGCGGTCACCTGGGAGTGTTTCAGGGATGTTATCAAGGAACAATACTCCCCTGTCAGAAGTTGTGATAACCTGTATTCAAAATGGACCACACTACAGCAGGAGAGAGACCAAGCAGTGCCATAGTTCACAAATATATTCCATACCTTGCACACCAAGCTGGGTATCAAATATTCTAAGTGACATCTAGTGCTCAAGTATCACAATGGTCTACATAGATACATCTAGGCCGAAATGGAGTTTTTGGACATCTTGTCCTTGGGCGTGGCCTATCGATATGACGTTAAAATCGAGCAAAATATTAAACAAAGGATGCAACAATTTGGGCCTGAGAACCCTTCACATTAGAAGAAAGTAAAGGGTATCCCCAACCCCCAAAACAAAGGACAAAGAAAATATGGACAACCTCAGGAAAATCAGTCTAGGCCGCAATAAAAGAAAGACACCAGAAATACAAAGAAAGATACATGGAAATGGTGTGACTTCCATAAGAGCCCCTGACATAACGCTGTTGATTAACTCTCCAAGAAATCATTGTTGGATGAGGTGAAAGCCTCTTAATCAGATGTGGGTTCTGAATCTGATTCAGAACTAGAAAGGGGGAGACAGATCATTGACGTAGAGCCTAGTGCAACTTTTTCTACCACCAAGGTCCATCCTGGTGAACCAGATGAACCAAAAGAAGGAGAGCGCCTCTTTCATTCATAGATGTGGGTAAAAGGAACCCCAATGCACTTTATCGTTGATAGTGGTATCTAGAAGAACCCTATATTAGAAGAGGTTATTAAGAGGCTATCCCTACCAATAATGCCACACCTGCAACCCCAAACCATTGGATGGCTCCACCAAGGAAGCGATCTCCACGTCAGCCAACAATGCCACCTATTGTACAACATCAACCACTTCAAAGATGAGGTGTTGTGTGATGTTCCTCCTCTCGAATTTTTTAATGTTCTTTTGGGCCAAACTTATTTATGAAAATGTCATGATGTATATGAGTCTAGGCCTTGTAGTGTTATTATTACTTTGAATAGGAAATTATATAAGATACCTGAGGCAATCCCACCTAGTGATATTTTCTTGATTTCTACCAAGAAATGTAGGAAGGTCATCTCTCAGACCGGGAAGTTTTTCTTCTTCGTGATTCACTCTTAGAGTGAGTGAAAGATTGCAGCCACATATAGGGCCTCCACTATTGACCTCTCCACATAGCAGAAGCAAGTGGACAACGTTGTGGCACAATAAAAAGATATCTTCTCCTCACCTACCAGGGTACCTCTGCACTATCAGGTTAAGCATCCCATCGATCTGACAATCGACGCACCACTTCCCAATGGGTTGGTCTACTATCCCTCTATGTTAGAGAATGAGGAGATCAAGTGACCAATAAAATAACTACTCCACAAGGGGAAAATCCATCCCATCTCATCGCCTTATGGGAGCCCAATCGTGCTGGTGCAGAAGAAAGACGAGACCTAGTGACTCTGCATTGATTACCAAGCCCTAAATAAAATCACAGTCAGGAACCGATACCTGGTTCCCATAATCGACAATCTCATTGATCAGCTCAAGGGGGCCAAATACTTCAGTAATATTGATCTGAAGTCTGGATACCACCAAGTCCCCATAGAACAGATAGATGTATGGAAGACCACCTTCATGTCAAAAGAAGGTATTTTTGAATGGTTGGTCATGTCCTTTGGTTTGACAAATGCTTCATCAACTTTCATGAGGATGATAGATGATATCTTGTGACCTGTCACTAATAATTTTGTAGTGGTGTATCTGGATGACATCCACATCTACAACAAGACTTCGGCATAACACTTACAACATATTCAATAGGTTTTGCACACCCTGCGACAACACAAGCTATATGACAACTTGGAAAAATGCTCCTTCGACATGGAAAGGGTCTAGTACCTAGGATACATTGTGGATCAACATGGTGTGCATGTGGATCCAACCAAGATCCATGTCATCCATGACTGGCCAGCCCCAACCACACTCACTGAGCTTCAAATCTTTTTAGGCCTTGCTAATTTCTATCGCAAGTTCGTGTTGGGATTCTCCCATATTGCATGGGCCCTCAACCAAGTAACCAGGGGTGTTGGTAAGGAAATATTTGTGTGAGGCCTATCCCAACAACAAGCATTCGATGATTTAAATCAGCGCTTATGCTCAGCCCCAATAATTTTCTTACCGGACCTACATCATCCCTTTGAGATAGAGACATATGCTTCGGACTATGCTGTGGGCACAGATCTCACTCAGCATGAGCACCTCATGGCATATCATAGTGAGACACTATCAAATTTTGTTCATAAGTTCCCTACTTACGATAAAGAAATGTACTCCATTGTGTAAGCCTGCCTCCAGTGGAGAAATTACATTCTTGGGAAGGAGATAGTCATCCAAATAGATCATAAACTACTACATTTCATGCAGACACAAGGAAAATTTTAGAATGACCACCATCAAAAGAGGTCCACATACTTGTAGCAGTTCCACCTCAACATCAAGTATAAAAAAGGCAGTACCAACCGATTCGTTGATTGTCTCATCCAGCCTCTAGCCATGGCACTCACCATGGTGATAGAATCTTGCGGCCACAAGACCTCCGAATGGCCCAACCTCTATGAGACAGACCCTGACCTCACCATCGCCTACCAAATGTTGGGCGCAAACTCAGTTGTCACTAATTTCCATATTTACTATGGGATATTATGTCGACTGGGCCATCTCTATGTTCAAATCAAGCGAGAGAGCGAAGATTATTTGGGAATCCCACTACAGTCGGGTGGAAGAACACTTCGACGTCGAAAAGACAGTGGAAGTGTTGCAGAAACATTTCTACTGGTCGAAAATTTGACAGGATGTCAAGAAGTATATAAAGTCCTGCACTACCTATGCTATTGCCAAACCAAACACTAAGAAACAAGGCCTGTACAGCCCCTGCCTACTCCTGACAGGTCATGGGAATCCATCTTAATGGACTACATTTTAGGCCTTCCATCCAACAAGAGGGGAAATGACTATGTCTTTGTGTTTGTAGATCTCTTTTCCAAGATGGTGATCATGGCCGCTTGCAAGAAGAGCATAATAGCATAGGCCACTACCAACATCTTCTTTGAATGAGTCTGGGTACATTTTGGAATCCCACAAACCATTGTCTCAGACTGAGAAATTTGGTTCCTCAACACATTCTAGTCTAGCCTTTGGTCACTGCTGGACACCAAGCTTACCAAGTCCACTACCTTCCACCCCCAGAAACATGGCCAAAATGAGGTTGTCAATCAGATAATAGTGCATATCTTGCACATGTACAATTCCAAGCACCCCCACATATGGAATTAGATTATTCCCTATGTTCAACATATCTACAATAAATCCCTACATAGATCAATTGACCACAACCCATTTCAAGTCAGGTTGGGATTCCAACCATCGGTCCCATTGATGTTGCACTACCTCTTGTGGCCACCTCGACCGATTCATCACTTTCTCCAACTGAAGCTGACAAATCCTCCCGGTTCATTGAGAAGATCCAACACATCTGCCAACAGGTTCAAGATATTTTACAAAATTCCAATTCCATGTACAATAAATGCCATGATCAACACCAGGTGCCACATAAGTTTCAGGTGGGAGACAAAGTGTGGTTACATTTGCAGGAAAAAATTCTTATAGGGTCCCATCGAAAGGTTCACCCACTTTGTTACAGACCTTACACCATCACCAAGGCTATGGGTGACAATGCTTTCGAGCTCAACATTCCTCCTTTCCTTGGCCTGCACCTAGTTTTCAACATGGATCTCCTTTGGCCATACTTCCCTCCATTGTTGGACACCTCAGAAATAGAAGAACAATTGACACCAACAAAGCTCAACCATGAATGCATGCAATAGGAATCTAGTGATTATGTTGTTTAAAAAAATGTCAAGGGAACTCGCCAACAAAGGATCCAACTTTATCGAGTTGTCAAAGCAGCGTAGCTCTTGCACCAACACAAGTGGCTCACTCGGGGACAAATTCAACATAAATTTCCTCATCTGATGGGGTCACTCAACGCAATGGAGACCATTGATTCCTAAAGGGGGAGGATTGATCCATATGGATGTCGGTGGCCTCCCATATATTTCAAATGGCTCATTTTGGCAATTTTCTAGTTTGGCATTTTTTTCCTAGTTTTCAGGTCCCTGATTTCTAGGGCCGTTTTGAGGCCCTAAACAATGTTTTTAGGGATCTACAAAATCAAATACCAAATAATTCAAATTATTATGACATGTGTAGTCCTTGGATAGGCCTTTCCAACGGGCTATTGTGCACCTAAAACGGATATTGTATGCAAAAGTCACAACCTCGAGAAGTTGATGTACCAGCTTACCCCAACGGGGCCCACATGACTTTTGATGCTTCATCTCCTAGGGTTAGTTTTTTGGATGTCTATGGTTTTGGAATTTAATTTTATTGTAAAAATTCTTCGAGAGCCTCATTGTAACCATCTTCTTGTGAATGAGTGCAACCGTCACATATCTTCTCAGAGATAAGCCGCCACCATTCTAGCAAGCTTGTTTTCCATTACATTTTACAATTTCAACACATTTTCTTATTCAATAAAAACCAGTTTTACTATATCTCTGTTATTGTATCTCCATTATTCTTGTATCTCTGTGTTAAGAATAATAATAATCTGTATTCATTTTTCGTTCAACTCATAAAATCCGGATCACCTTCCCTTTCCATATGTAGACTCAATTCCCCCATTTTTCTCAACCCAAAGTCAAAAATTCAAATTTTTGTGCATATATGTGGGATACATTTACACAACCTGTGTATACATAGGTTTCCCCTTTACATCTCATGTACATCGGGTTTGTTTTCTCAAAATTAAAAAATATTTTTGGTTTTCCATGCCAAGTCATTGGATCCACACCCTTTGGCCTTTCTTATGATGGAAACGCTCCGATTTGAGCCTTCAATTCCCTTTTAAGGCTATAAATTGAGCCATATACAAACCTTAAAAGAGGAGAAAAATTTGAGAGAAAATACACTCTAGAGAAATTTCACCTCATATTGAGTCTACATCCCTTTATCCTTCAAGTCTGAAATTCTCTTGTGTTCAGCCCCCAAGCTCTTCCCATTTTATGATGGAGGAACCCAATTACTCCTAAAACGTATGAGCCTGCCTTGTGGAAGATTGAAGTGGTGAAGACCCAAGTGGAGGGACTTAGTTTCTCGGTTCTGTAAAGTGTCGGTATAGAAAGTGGTCACTTATATACTTTTGTTGATTATATTAGTAGAAATACTCTTTTCTGGTCCAATTATATGTTATAAGTATTTGTATCATTTTCCTTGGGTAAATTTGTTGTACATGTTAAAGGAATGTGCCTCGTTATATGCTAACACTTCATATATTTTCATATGCTTGTGTATCTTGAATGTTAAGGACAAGTTGAAGGTATCAAGCATTGAATCGTGAGCTCGACATTGGTCTTCTACGGACATCCGAAATATGTAGGATTTTATCCTTTCTTTTGTTGGCATTTCCATTTATCTAGCATACTTGATATTAGAGTTGATTTTTGGGTGTCATTCTGTCTGTTGTGGTTTTAACCCAAGCCATAGAGATTTTTTCCTCATAACATACCCCTGGCCAGGTTAGACTATGATTTCCTAGAAGATCTAAAGAAGACTAAAGCCAACATTTCCTTGTTTGAGCTTATGAAGATTCCACAAATTCAAGAGAATTTTATTAAAACTCCGCAAGGGAAAAATTCCACTGGAAAAAAATAAATTAATGCTATAATAAAGAAGGGAACAACCAAGACAAGTTATTCTAACAATAACACTCCACATAAGATTCAAATATTGATTAACGCATCCCTAACCGGAAAAAGGTCCAGATCGACTACCATCCCGCCATTCCTCATTACTTTTGAAATATTTAATAGGAATGTTCATAATCATATATTAGACTAAGGAGCATCATCTAATGTCATGCTCCTCAAGGTGTATGAGAAGCTTAATATCAAACTCGAATCATATGACAATCAAACTATTCAGTTAGACAGAACTAGAGTTAAATTTATTGGGGAATTAAAAAATGTTTTCATGAGGATGTTTGCTAATACAAAAGTTCATCAAACTATTGATATACTCGTATTAGACATACCTGATAACTATATCATGATTTTAATTCAGGATTGGTCAGCTATGTTGAATGGTTACTTTGCTACTAATTGGTCTCATTTAAGGCTTCCATACAATGGTAAAATTAATCAAATCAGAATCAACAGGGAAAGGTTTTTAAAACATGTAGTTACCGACCTAAATGACCCAAATGAACCGGCAATGTTTAACAACTCAATTTTGGGTAATTATTCATATGAGACATTTTTTGGGAATTTTACTTCTGAAACATCATCTCTTGCGAAATCTAACACACAATTTGGAATCCTTCATTGCATGCAGATTGTTGAGCCCAAATGTAATATAGTTGATCATATTAACAGTCCCTCTTATGTACAACCTAACATAGTTTCTAAGGATAGATTAGAAATTCTTGTTAGCTCTACTAACCCCACTAAAAAAAAAAATCTGAAAAATTGAAATCAAGTTTTGAAACAAAGAAAGGGGATCCTAACATGCAGACACTATTTTTTGATAGATCCAAATGTTTAGAAGGTCTAGGTGATGGTTTCATATTGAAATATTTGAAAGGAAGAATGAAATTAATTGCATGTAGGCTATAATTCTCATGCACCAATAATACTTCTGAATATGAAGCTTTACTACAATGACTAATAAATGTATTAGATTTGAAAGATGAGAAAATCAAGGTATTTGGTGATTCTAAAATTATCATAAGACAGGTAAGGAACACCATCCATTGTCTTTCAAGTCATTTGAAGAATTATAAATTATAGGTTTGGTAACTAATCAAATCCTTTGTTGCATTCAATATTAGTTTTGTACCTTGTTCACTGAACTGTGACACTGCTTTTCTAGCCAATGTAGCATCCAAATTAATACCCTCAGATGGATTGATTCCTACCACTTTCTCTATTGAAATTTTGTATAGGGCTTCAATTCCCAACAAAATCACTAATTGTATATTCTTTGACGATGATGAATGACTTATAAATTTCTTACACCTCAAAGATACTTTCAAAGACTATATTATAGATGAAGTCCAAAATGACCAAATGGTAAATCTAGATACCACTCACCCAAATCAATCAAACATCCCGTCAGTTTTGGCCAACGGTATCCACATAAATGCAATAATATTAGAGAAACTTTATGATCTCCAGGATGATGTTAGAGAAACTTTATTGATTATGTTACTATCTTTTTAAGGGACAAAAATTACCATATAACACATTTAAATAAAGTATTCAATAGGTGCAAAAGATATGGTATCTGTCTCAACCCTAAGAAAACTGGTAGGGTTCATTGTTTCCAAGCATGGTATGAAAATGGAATCTGAGAGAACTGAAGATATTGCCAAGATTCTTCCCTCTCATAACAAAAGATCCATGCAGTAATTGTTGGGAATAATAAATTTTGTGAGACGATTCATCCCTAGATTTTCCAAAACAGTAAAACCCATGCAATACTTGATAAAAAAGAATGTTGAATTCAGATGGGTATATAAAGAAATAGAATATTTCAATAAGATCAAAGAAGACATAGTGCAAGCTCCTGTATTGTTAATCCCATACTTCATTCAAGAGTTCATCCTCTACACCTTTTCTTTTGACATCACATTTGTAGTTGTTTTAAGCAGAAGAACAGGAAGGAGATGAATTCCCCATGGATTTTATGAGTTCTGGCTTACAACGAGAAGAACAAAGCTACCCATAGGTGGAAAAGAAAGCCTATGTTGTATTCAAAGCTATCAAACACTACATGCCATTCTTTCTCAAATATAATACTAAAGTTATTGTTCCTGTTGGTCCTAAAGTCTGCACCTGACTGCTAAGGGGTAGAGCTAGGCCACCTCAATTTTAAAATGGTTGGTTTTTTTATTTTCTTGGTCAGTTAGAGGGATGGTTTTACGAATAAAAGTGCATGGTTGGGTTGGAAAAATGATATGGATGAGGGTTCTCCTTGGATGGTGGTAGACAAATGACAGACAAGTGAGATAATAGAGGTAAAAAAAGAGGGAAACAACAAACCACTCAATGAATAATCTGCTGCAAGAAGTTTAATACTTAAAATATCATTTCAAGACATTAAGCAAGTATCAAAAACACAATTACTCCCACAAGTTGCAATGGAAACAAATATTCACCAAATAATTTGTTGTTTCACAGGTTGCATATTAGTAAATACAAGTTATACTGTAGTTGAAGGAAATGAAGTGTACTTCGCACAAATAAAAAAACTGCATTCAAGATAAGATAAAAACACATGTAGATTTGGACAGAAACACTGCCATCAAGAGTATGTTCACCAGGTAGAGAGATTTAATCCATGCATAGAACATGTTCAACTAGTTTGATGTATTAATATTCTTTTCCCAAAAACCGAACCCTCAAAACATACAAAAATCACATATTTATCAAAGTTGTAGAGGCTCTCGTCCATCTGGAGCTAAGGCTTAACTCTACACCATCAGTTGTAAAACAATTTATTAACTTAGATAAAACATTGTTGGAGTATATTAAGGTATAATTCTATCTTGAATTAATTAAAAAGGAGTGGTTCTTATCACACATAAAAGACCACTTATTATGCCTTAATCTAAAAGAGTCTTGCAATTAAACAACTAAAAACTGCTACTAGCAATAAACTAGATTTNGAGTACATGTGTACATTTGTGTTGTTGGAGGCCACTGGGAGATAACTGGACGTGTTGGCAGCTTCTTCAAATTATCTCCTTTAGAAAGCAACAAGTCTTCTGGTGCTTCTTCTGGAGTCTTTGATATTTCTTTTTCAACTTGGAGTACCGTTTCTCCAATTCCTAATCATGGTGTTGCAAGGTATGGACTTGCAACTTCAGTTTATGAACATGTTGGCTATCATCAAGCTTCTTTGTCTTGACCATAACTGGCCTTTTCTTCATTTTGCACCATTTAAAGAATACTTTAATGTAGGGAATTTAACGAGGATAAACCACTTCGACAATTCGATGTTCTGGAGCTTTTGAATGAAGAGTATAACTATTTCCCGAATGACCGAACTCGCGAAGTCATTAACCAATGTTTATCACTAAGAAAATTCACTAGAGATTAAGACACTTTAAACATTTAATATTTCAGCACTTTGGGGGCTCTGGCTCTTCGACACTTCATCACTTTGGGGAACTACATTTTCTTTGGATGAAAATCTCCCATAGTGACAATCTATGGGGTTCTGCACCTCGGGGCTTCGGGAAATTGTGTTTGGTTTGGACTAAAATCTCTCAGAGTGACAGTCTCTAAGAGTGACATGGAAAGATGTTGTCACACTTGATGATGTGTCATAAAAATGAGATTTAATCATGTCACCTGAAATAGGGAATATGATGTAACCAAAGTTCTTGAAATGAGTGCCACATGTCATTTGAAATCAATTGACAGGTGGCCTATGACACATCAGCTGAAAAAGTGTTTATGAAAAAGGGGCTCCAATAGTTTGGCCCTTTGGATCTTCGACACTTCGGGAAACTGTGTTTTCCTAGGATTGAAATCTCCTAGATGACTGAACTCATGAAGTGACATGGAATCTACTTCGACAGTTCGGTGCTCTGGCACTTTGGGGCTCCGGGATTCGGGAAAATGTGTTTTCTAAGGATTGAAATCTCCTGGAGTGAAAATATCCTGAAGTGACATGCTTTGGGGATATAACACTTCGACACTTCAGGGCTCTGGGCTTCAGGAAACTGTGTTTTCTCAGGATTGAAATCTCCTGGAGTGACACGGAAACCACTTCATCAAATCGACATTCGAGGATTTTTAGGATTGAAAAAGTAACAATCTTGGATGCCCGAATGCCAAAGTCCTAGATTAAAACTACATATTTCTTTGTGTTTTAAACCCCTCACAATTTTGAAACTCCAAATGCACGAGAGTCATTGATATTAATTGACTTTCAGGTCTCGACCGTCAAAATTTTTAATATGTTTTTTGCTCACAGTCTAAGCCCGAAATCCACTGCTCGAAATTTTTGCATATTTCTTTTTGGATGTTTTTTGTGCATATGAAGGACTTGGTCAACCTGTTGCACGCTCAATCAATGGTAAACATGATGACATATTTTTCAAAATCAAACCAAAACATGTAATCACCTTTCAAGAAAGCAATACAATGATGCAAAGAAAGTAAAGATCGGTAAAGGCCATTGACATTGAGTCATTAAATCATGGAGAATAATCTTAGAAAACAAAAAACAAAAATCAGACCTTTGATGGATGTATAAGGTAAAGGAGGGAAATGGAAGGGGTGTAGACCTATGTTACAACATTGGCTCCAACTGGGGATAACACTTCCTTGCAAGGTACTAAAAATTGTAGATCAGGTGCCTTACCTCTTGAAACCTCGCTCCCACTTCTATTGACTTAACTTTGTTTCTATCTTTCAGCGAAGTGTATCTGTCATTGTCCCTTAGCCATACATCTCTATAATTTAAAACTGAAGCTAACCTGAGTGCCTTTGTTGGGAATGGAATCTTTATTCACACACAAACTAACTAATCAAATGCAAATAAAAAAATAAAGAAGCTATGGTACAAGAGGGACCTTCCCTCAGTATTTCAAGAAAAATAGTGTTTCAGGAAGCGCCCATTTACTGGGCCTCCAAAAATATTAGTATCATCCAGATTGGGTAAAACAAATGTATTATTTTCTAGAATCTCAACCACCTTAAAAGGACCAAACCAGAGGTTGTCGAACTTACCATGCTTAGAATTCTCATCCCTTCTGGAATCCCACCTCAAGACCAGGTCGCCTTCTTGAAAGATCTCCTTCTTGGTTTTCTTGTCAAAATATGATTTGATCTTTCTTTGGTATGCCTCAGTTACCTGATTCAATGCTTCTCTCTTTTTTTGAACCTCTATAATTTGAAATTTTATCCTTTGGATGTCATTTGGCTCCTCAATTTATTTTTGTAGTAATTTTAGAAATGGAAGACCAAGTTGAGTAGGGAAGAGAACATCTATCCCATAGACTAGATGAAATGGTGAGGTTCCTAAAGATCTATTGGTGTTGATCCTATCAGCCCATAATGCATACTTAAGTTTATAGTCCCAGGATTTCTTGTTTTCAGTCAACAATTTCTTGATGATTTTGATGAGAGTCTTGTTTGATTACTTGACCAACCCATTCCCCTGAGGATAATAGAGTGTGGAATGTGTTAAGGAAATGTTATGGCTGCTATATAATTCGATCATGGATTTGGAATTGAATGCTTGGGCATTTCCTGTTAGAATCTTTCTAGGGAAGCCGAACCTGGAAAAGGTATTGGTTTCCAAAAAATTCATAATCGCCTTGTTAGTAGCATTCCTGGTGGGCACATTCCTGATCCATTTGGCAAAGTATTTAGTGGCAGTGAGGATACACTTTTTCTGCCCATTGGAGGGTGGGATTATCTCACCTAAGTACAAACCATTTCATACTCTGCTAACTGCACTAGAATATGGAACATGAGACATATCCTCTTCCTCTTCCTTTGTCTTCGAACACCGATACATAGATAAATTTACACCCATAGGAATAAGAAACTTGGCTGGTTTACATTCATGCTGATTAAACCTCTTCAATATTATCTTGACATGTTTCCTCTGATTTAACTAGAGTTTCATGTTTTCCCAATCTCTTTTAATTTACATTACCAAAATTAAATTTTCAACACCAAGATACTTCATGTCAAATTTAGAGGACAACTGAGTTTTCAAATCCTGGATAATATCCTTGTTGTTTCCTATGAGCAACATATCATCCACATACAAGACCAAATAAGTAATAGGATCACCAATTAATTTGAAATACACATAATGATCCAAGTCCCACCAAATAAGTATCAATTTTTTTATACCACATCCTTGGTGATTTATTTAACCCATACATAGACTTTTTTCAGCTTGCATACCACCTCCTTCATTCCCTTCACAATAAATCCTTCTTCATGCTTCATGTAGATTTCTTCCTCTAGATCCCCATGTAGGAATGATGTCCTAACATCCATCTTCTCTACTTCAAAATCAAACGCAACCGCAACAGATAAAAGAAATCTAATAGAAGTTAACTTGGAAATGGGAGATAAACTCTCACCAAAGTCAATTCCCTCAACCTAGTAATAACCTTTTTCTACTAACTGAGCTTTGTATTTCTCCACTTTTCTTTCTACATTCAACTTCTTTTTAAAAACCCATTTGATTCCAATGGGATTTATTCCAATCGAAAACTCCACTAGATCCCAAGCCTCATTCTTGTCCAAGGATGCACTTTCTTCATCCATGTCATTTTTCTAGAGTTTTCCATCCTCTTAATCCACTACCTCCCTAACAGTTCTAGGATCATCATCAGTAATAGAGAAATAAATTTTTGAATGAAAATGAGAGGGAGTATACCTTTCCGGTTTCCTTCTTTCTCAAACCGATCTCCATGATACTAGAGTATGAGAATATTATTCTTCTGATTCTTATTATTATGTAGAGTCTGATTCATCATCCTTTAACTCAAAATCTATTTTCTTTGGTTCTTCCTTCCTGGGTAGGGCTTCCTATTTGACAACATATTTGATTTCTATAAATACCATATCTCGAATATACACTAACTTCTTAGTTTCTGGTTTCAAAAGCTTATAACCTTTCAGACCATCTTTATAACCAATAATTATACACTTTTCAACCTTTGTTTCTAGTTTACTCCTATTTTCCTTTGGAATGTGAACATAGTCCTCATAGCCAAATACCCTAAGATGTGTGAGAGACGACTTCTTACCAATCCATACCCCATGTGGAGTCTTGTCATCCAATGTTATGAGGATGATCGATTGACTAGGTAACATGTAGTACCCATTTCTTCTTCCTAGAATTCTTGTCCTAACCTGACACCACTGAGCATGCACCTTGATTTTTCGATCAGTTTCATGTTCATCCTTTCTGTAACTCCATTATGCTTAGGTGTATATGGATTATTCTTCTTCCTTTCTATACCATACTTCTTAAAAAAATCTTCGAATTCATTTCCATAGAACTCTCCACCATTATCCGTTCTTAGTACCTTAATTCTTTTCTCTCTTTGATTCTCAACAAGAGCCTTAAACTCTTTAAACCTCTAAAAGACTTCAAATTTCTTCTTGGGGAAATATATCCAAGTATTCCTTGAGAAGTCATCTATAAATTAGACATAGTACACATATTTTTCTAGTGATGGAACTAACATAAGTCCAAACACATCACTATGTACAAAATGTAAAATTCCCTCTGCCCTCATTGCACCAGAGGGGAATCTTACCCAATTCATCTTCCCATATACAAAATGTTCATGTTGGCGATGGAAGTCGCTCCTGGATTGCTATCAGGAGCAAAGCCCAACGCCCATCAGTTTTATGTCACGGTTTGTTTATTGATGGGGTGACCGAATGGAAGCCAACTCAAAACAATATTGTTCCAACTCCAAGCTAGGCTAGGCATGCGCAGGTGAGTGAGGTCTTATATAAACTTCAGATAGTGAGTTGTAGTATATGGTGAGACAGGTGGAAGACTTATATAAGAGCAAAGCAGTGGTATGGTACTAACACCGAGTTACTAACAGACTGTAGAAGAAGACGTTCGAAGGCAATTCAAACGTAAAACCAGAGAATACAATCGTGCAACAGTGAACCTTTCATCATAACATAACTGCAACAATTCACGAGAATCAGTCGATCACGAGCTCTTTGGCATGAGAGGAAAACTTAGACGAGATAGGAGAACTGTCTATCATAAAACAAGAAATCTCAAATACAAATGCATACCCAGAAAACTAGAACATCTGTTAAAACTTTACAGTAGGGAGCTCTGCTCAACCATCGATAGATACAAAAATGGTGAAAGCGCCCTGATATACTCAAACTAGTCACAACAACAAAATAGAGATGTAGCATTAAAAGCTTTGCGTCTGCATGGCTTCTAACAATCTGCAACTGCAATCTTTGAATGATCGTGCAACTTATGGCAGACGCGATCGATCTTCTAACAGTTTCATCGGTGAATCGACGTGCTTTTAATCCATTGCCGAACTTTCCCATTATGGCGGAGAGGATGTCTAACCACCACCAACTGCCTCAATAACTGCTTTATGGGGATTGAGGATGACCTGGCCAACTCAGCACTTTAGGATGTGGAAGACTCCTCGCGCTGCCACCTGAAATAACTGAATGGCTAGACGAATAGACATGGAGGCCAGCGCGAAGGATGGGGCGCATAATGGGATGGTGGCACTAGGATCGGGAGTGCGAGATCAGAAATGATGAGGCGTGAGAGGGGTGACAGAGGAGGACACATGGCGGAAGACAACAGGTGGAGGGGGGCAGGAGACAAGATGTAATGGAAACTTTGGCAAGAGTCTGAGGTGGAAAGGAGCGGGACACATGGCATGTGGCGAGTGGTCAATGACATGTGGGACATGCCATGTGAACGGAAAGAGGAGAGATAGACAGATGTCAAGGGACGAGGAGGCTTGGGAAGATGAGTGGATGATGAGATGGGGGGAAGGGGCCACCTGGAGGGAAAAATGGGAGACTAAAGGGAAAGGACCTCGTCGCATGGCCAGGAGGGGGACAGGTGGCAAAGGGAAGGATGATACGAAGATGACTTGGTAGGGAAGGGGGCCCATGCAGGTTAAAGGCAGGGCAGCTGAGAAGGATGAGGCTTCTCAAGCGCCGTTGATCCCAGCACGCTGATCTCGTCCGTCGGGAAGCTGCACCTTGTATTTCGGACCCCCCCCCTCCGCTTAAAGGTAGAAAGGCTGGGGGGGTCCAGAATCGCCTCACGCATCGTTGATCCGGGCGCTTTGATCTCGACCGTTGAAGAGGTGAACCACGGATTCTGGACCCCCCCCCCGCTTAAAGGTAGAAAGGCGGGGGAGGTATGAAATTGCCTATGCGCCATTGATCTGGGC
>JASDQU010100017.1:220503-237509 GCA_032191745.1 Picea mariana | reverse complement strand
GGACAATTACAAAGGACAGAATAAGAAGTCAGCCTCAACAGTTATAATGGAAGACCCGGAATTAATTAAAGGTGGGTTTACCCACCCAGAGTGAGAGGTTGGCCCTGCCAGATTATGACCTTTCACACATGCCAGGTTGATATAAATAAGAGGCTAGCGCCTCACTTCTAACACACAACTCACTTTCTCATTCTCTTATGAGGAAAGCTGCAATTACAAGTTGGAGAGAGGAGAAGAAGGGTGGCGCATCTCTTGGGGAGGACTTTCTGTATTGGTTTGAGTTATCTCTTGAACATTGTACAAGCTATTTATGATAAGGAAGTTTTTGCTGGGTTTTCTTCCCCTAGAGGGTTTCCCAGGATAAATGTTGTGTCTCTTGTGAATGTGTATTTCTCAGTGATCTTGTTCTTATTATGCTCTTATCTAATGAAATGAAAAGAACTATAATAATGGCATAAACATAACACTTCCCAGCCCGGAGTGTACACCAGCAAAATTTTCCCTCCTTGGGTGGAAATAAAACTTCTGGATCCATACCAGTGAAGATTGATAACCCAAAGAGAGAACCTTTGAAATGTTGGGGTTGCGGAGAAGAACATCTACTGAGAGACTTCCCACATCGACAACCAAATAGTCGGAGAATTTATAACATCCAGGAAGCTACCACCGTCAATGATGTGGCCAGGAGTGTGCCGCAAATTTATGCAGCCTTGGATAATAACCAAGCTGACCACCAAGCTTCAGAGGTTCAAATAGAAGGTATGATTTCCAACCATCTAGTGTCTATTTTGATTGACCCTGGTTCAAATTTGAGTTATATATCCCCTAAGTTTGTTTATCAGTGTAAACTACAGCCACAAAAACCTACCAAGACATGGTTGGTACAGTTAACCACTGGCACCAAAAGAAGGGTAGCAGAGGTCATACCAACCTGCCAATTAATGTTGGGTCAATTCCCCACCCAAGAAACCCTTAACATATTACCCCTGGGATCATATGGTCTGTTGATTGGTATGGACTGGCTAGCCGCCCATAAAGCTAGATTGGACTGTTACCATAAAACCTTAGAATGTGTAAGTAAAGAAGGGAAAAGGATAACCCTTCAAGGGATCTGAAAACCTGTCTCGATGAGACAAATATCAGCTCTGCAAATGAGAAAGTATTGCCGAAAAGGATGTCCCCTATATGCAATACAGGTGTTGAAAACTATTGAAGATGACAAACCAAGCCTCGAAGACCACCCTACCCTGAGAGAATACATAGATGTGTTTCTAGAAGAGGTACCGGGTCTACCTCCGAGAAGAGACATAGACTTCTCGATAGAACTTGCACGAGGAGCGGTGCCGGTGTCTAGGACACCCTATCGGATGAGCACACCTGAGTTAGTTGAACTCAAATTGCAATTAAGAGAAATGATGGATAAGGGCTATATCCGGCCCAGTGTGTCTCCATGGGGAGCACCAGTCCTATTTGTGAAAAATAAGGATGGTACCCTTAGACTGTGTATAGACTATAGACAACTCAATAAGGTAACCATAAAGAACAAGTACCCCTTGCCCAGGATCGATGACTTGTTCGACCAATTAGGGGGTGCGTTTATTTTCTCAAAGGTTGAATTGAGGTCGGGATACCATCAAGTCCAAATCAAGGGTGAAGACATCCATAAAACTGCCTTCCAGACGAGGTATGGTCACTATGAGTTTGTGGTAGTACCATTTGGGTTAACCAATGCCCCTGCCACTTTCATGTGTTTGATGAACAATGTACTCAGCAAATTCCTAGACAAATTCATGCTGGTTTTTATTGACTATATATTAATTTACTCCAAGAATGAAGAAGAGCATGAAGAGCATCTTAGGCTTGTGTTGCAAGTGCTAAGAGAACATCAGCTCTATGCCAAATTCAACAAATGTGAATTCTTCCAGAAGCAAATACATTACTTAGGCCATGTTCTATCTGAAGAAGAAGTAGCAGTAGACCCTGACAAAATCAGGTCTATCATGGAATGGCCTACCACAAAGGATGTTTCGGATATCAGATCCTTTATGGGATTAGAAGGATACTATAGGAGATTTATAAAAGGATTCTCCAAGATTGGTTGTCCAATCACTGTCCTCCAGAAGAAGGGGACAAAATTCATGTGGACACAGAAATGTGAAGAAAGATTTCAGACCCTGAAACATCTACTGACCCATGCACCTGTGTTGAAGATCGTTGATCCCGAATCTGACTTCCTCGTGTGCACAGATGCTTGTAAGGAAGGAATCGGAGGAGTCCTTATGCAAGGAGGAAGTGTGGTCTGCTATGAATCCCAAAAATTGAATGAGCACAAAGTCAACTATGTCACCCATGATCTAGAGCTGGATTCCATAGTGCACGCCTTGAAAATGTGGAGGAATTATCTCCTGGGAAGAAAATTTGTACTTATGACAGACCATTGTGGATTGCAATATCTGTTTGACCAACCAAAGCTCAATGCTAGACAAGCTAGGTAGATGGCCCTCCTTATCGAGTTTGATTTCGAAATCAAACACATTAAAGGAAAGGAAAATAGGGTGGTCGATGCCCTTAGCAGAAGTATGAAAACAATTCACCTGGCCACGGTGAGCCCTTGCGATACAAATGTCAAGGAAAGAGTCAGAAATGCACAAGAGACAGACACATTCTTCCAGACCGTGACCTCGTACCTCCAGCAAGAACCCACAGGGATAAAGTATGAAGGCTACCAGATGACAGAAGAAGGTCTGCTCGCTTACCGAAGTAGACTATATATTCCAGATTGTGACGACTTGAAGAGGTTCATTATGGATGAACTACATAAAAGACCCTATACTGGTCATCTAGGATATCAGAAAATGATCACGGCCACCAGGAAACAATTCTATTGGCTTGGATTGAAGAAAGACATAGCTGAGTACCTCACCAAATGCATAGAATGCCAACAGGTAAAAGAAGAACACTGACACCCAATAGGATTATTACAACCTCTACCAATCCTAGAATGGAAATGGGAAACCATCTCCATGGATTTCATCATCGGATTACCAACCTCGGCCAAACAGAATGATGCCATCATGGTAGTGGTGGATAAATTGAAAAAGTATTCCCATTTCATCCTCATCAAGTTGAATTGCAAGGCAATAGACATCTCTCAGGTATTCTTGAAGGAGATATTTAAACTGCATGGTATGCCAAAAGAGATCGTGTCTGACAAAGACACGAAATTCACTTCCAACTTTTGGAAATCACTGATGGCGGGTTTAAAGACCAAGTTGTTGTTTAGCACCGCCTATCACCCTCAAACCGATGGACAGACGGAAAGAGTGAACCAAATATTAGAAGACATGCTAAGAATGCATGTAATGCATCAACCCAAGAAGTGGGAAGATTACCTGCCACTGGTGGAATTCGCCTACAACAACGGCTACCAAGAATCCTTAAAGGTGAGCCCCTTCGAAGTTCTATATGGTAGGTCGTGCAACACTCCTGTCAGTTGGGTAATCCCATAAATAGAATTTCTTTTGGACCTGACATGTTGAAAGAAATGGAACAACAAGTGACTCAGATAAAACAAAACCTGAAGGTCGCTCAGAATCGACAGAAAAGTTACGCCGACCAAAAGAGAACTCCAAGAGAGTTCAAGACGGGAGACCATGTATATCTTAGAGTTAGGCCCAGGAAGAGTTCTCTAAAAATGGGAGCTTGTGCCAAGTTGGCACCTTGGTATTGTGGACCCTTTGAGGTTCTAGATAGAGTGGGACCTATAGCCTATAGGCTAGCACTTCCTCCCATAGTAAAAGCACATAATGTTTTCCATGTTTCATTATTGAATAAATATGTACATGATTCTAATCATATAATTGACTGGTCTATGATCCAGGTGGAACCGGAGGGAGAATTCCTACTAGAACCTCAATGCATACTGGACAGAAAGGAAACCCTGCTCCGGAACTGAACCATTACACAGGTCAAGGTGCCGTGGAGACATTTTGACCCAGATGAGGCTACATGGGAAATGGAAGATGCCATTAAACAGGCATATCCAATTTTTTTTACCTCGATACATACATGTCATTTTGATAGATAGAACATCGAGGAAGATGTTCCTTTAAGGGAGAGGGAATTGTAACACCTCATTTCCCCCAGTCTGTAAAAATAACTATACTGTCCAAGAACTATGGCAAACTCAAAGATGTGAATGTGTTATTTGAATGGACCTTAGTATAAAGGGTCGACGAATGTAAATAATGTTATGAATATATGTTGCAGGACTGTTGGGAGGGGGATGTGCTGAAAAAGAGACCACGATGACTGAAGAAAGGTGGTGGAAGGCACCTGGAATCGTGGCGTTAACTTCCACTAAACTAAACCGTATCTGGTCTTCACTGGCCCGAAGAACCAAGAGCGGCTCGCTGGCCCCGAAATGAATTACTCACCAGGATGGTAGGTGAAGAGGCTCCTCATGAGTTAATGAGGGATGGGGGTGAACCTCCCATCCATGGAGGACTCAGACCTGACCACCGCGGGGAAATTTGTGCCACACGCAACCTCGCCAGAAAAGAAAAGGCAGGTAAAAGGTGTGGGAGGGGATGGACATGAGGGGAGATCACAGAAAAAGAGATTGGAAGAACTATGGAACAAAATACATAGTGAGCAATAGTAGAGAAGAAGGAGAGTAACCTTCGTTCTCGATCACTGAAGAACCGAGACAGAGAGTCTCAAGCATCGTGGTCTAGCTTGGGGGTGGCTAGTGGTAAATCCATTCAGAGTCACTAAGCCTACCATTGGGTGGAAACGAGCACCCCTCTCAGTAGTTTCATCACAGCTGGTGTTTTATGATAAGTGTTATATCTTGTATCTTGAATTTAAATATTATGACATGTATGCTCATGGTTTGTGAGATTATGAATAATTTTTGTATAAGACTATTTGTATGGTGTTTGATCATAAATGGTGGTTGCATCCTTTTATTGGAAAGACCATATATGACTTACATATATATTTGTACATATGTATATTTTGAACGGATTTAGTATTCAAGTCTGTTCTCGAGAAATCTATTCCCTTATTTTATCTCAAGTAATGCCTTGGATAGATCTTCCTACAGGGACACCCTTTTTAAAGTTTACCCAAGAATCTACCGGAGGATTTTATGGTGTAAGTTTGAAAAAACCTGCACAAGAGAGAGAATTCTCCTTTTAGACTTAGGACATTTCGGCGTTTCGACACCCAGGGTATCTAGGTGTGAGTCCTCTTGTACTCGCGAGTCCCGAAACCCTGACCCACAAAATCCTGAAATGACAACGTGTGGATGAATTAAGGACCTTTCAGTGGTTCGGTACCCAGGATACCCTTCCTCTTGCTAAATGCATGAATGAGATCCTTTCGTAGGATATAAGGTTGGTTATGACCATTAAATTAAATGAAGGAACGCAAGCGTTAATGCCTTGACCCCTTTTTTTAACCTTCGTAAGTAGCAAGGAAATCGGGACCGTTGATTCCAAGACCCATGGGAGTACCTGGACTATCTAGATGTAGAGTACACGTGGCGGCCGGTATGCGTTTTGTATTTTCGGCACTCGGGAGATCATAGGGTAAGAACCCTTGTCCTCACAACTCATGAAATCCCGACATATGAAATCCCAAAATGCTAGCGTGTGGGTAAGTTATAAGTTTTCAAAGTTTCGACACCCGAGGTACCTAAGTGCAAGTTCTCCTGTACTCGCAAGACCTGAAACCCTGATTCACGAAAACCTGAAATGACGGCATGTGGATGAGTTAGGACTTTTCGGTGTTTTAGAACCCGAAATACCCAAGGGAGTAGTTCCTTGTACTCGCAAGTCCCGAATCCCAGACCCGGGAAATTATGATGGGTGAAATCCCGAAATAGATGCATAGGTTAAGAGTTGGTACTTTGGAGTTTCAGCTCCTAGAAGATCTAGATGCGAGAACTCCTGTCTGTGCACCTTGCAAATCTCCGATCCGTGGAACCCTGAATTTTGGTCGAGGGTAAGACGAGTGGGTGTATCGGCTTTTTGGTACTCGGGAAATCAAAGATTGTGACTCTTCGTCCTCTTGTATCACGAAGTCCCGACTTGAGAAATCTCGATAAGGCATAGTGTGAGTTGGATCGATGTTTCGGCATTTCAGTACCCAGAAGACACAAGGGTAAGCTTTCCCTGTACGGGCCAGCCCTGAAATCCTGATAGGCGAAATGTCAAAATGGATGAGTACGTATAGCCTTGGGTGTTTTGGGCATTTCGATACCCGAGACCCCAAAGGACAGTTTTGTTTCATGTACCTACTAGATGCAAAGTCCCGATGGGGAAAGTTCCGATATGGCGTAGTGCGCAAAGTCTTGATGCATTGGAGTTTAGAGTTTGGTATTTCGGAGTTTCGGCTCCCGGAGGATCTGGGTACGAGACCTCCTATCCTCACACATCCTAAAATCTCGATATGCGAAACCCTGAGAGGACCTAGTGCGTATAAATCTGGTACTTCAGTGTTTCAGCTCCCGTAGTCCTGAAGGGTATGAAACCCTTGACGTTTTATTCCGCGAAAAATCCAAATGAGTGAAATTCTGAAATAAGCTGAGAAAGATATATATATATATGATATGCAGATTTCGGAGTTCTGTCTCTAGGGAGACCCAAGTGTGAGACCTCCTGCCATCGCACCTCTCGAAATTCCGGTATGCGAAATCCCTAAGGGTAGATTACCCGGACTTAACCTGGGTTGTTGTTAATCTCGTTAAGCGGTTAGATCGGTTTCAGGTTTCGGCCCTTCAAAAGACAAGAGAGAAAGGGAAATACATGCCTCGCAATTTTTCGAATAGCGAAAGCTGATGAGCACCTCTCCGATAAAGCCTGTGGTCATAGTCGTCGATCATATGAGTACGGATCATTGATGGCAAGGTCTGTATCAGGCCCTGTAGGGATTCGAGGAATTTCGTTCCTCGGAGAAAAGAAGAAAAAGGCCGAAAATTTGCGAATTTAGTAGTGGGTATGTTACAAAGAGCTTATGACAGACGACCATCGTCTCCTGAAGGGCTCTTCCAAAATGTCTCTGTAGAACTCAGGGGCAAGACTATTCTTATCGACATTGAAGTTATCGATGCCCCACTCGATTATAATATCTTGTTCGATCGTAGCTACATGTACGCTATGAAGACAGTTGCCTCTTCTGTCTTTCGAACAATGATGTTCCCCCATAACAGGAAGATCATTACCATTGACCAAGTCTCACATTACGAGCCTAACCCTTCAACCAACATCAATAACATTCTCCCTCTCATCCACACAAGTCATGACGCATACCCACTCATCGAAATGGGTCCCGGAATTTTCAAAGACCCCTCATTGTTAGGAACTTACCATGGTGCACCACCTCTCCTTCATCCTTCCAATCAAGTATGTGTCGTATTATCCAACGGAACTGACATAGAGCATACCCTTCCTCCTATGGAAGCTTCTATCATATCTAACATCCCACTAGTTGCAGAGCTCCCCCCTCATGAGCCTCCTGCGAACTCGTCGACTCCACCAATCCACGATTTAACCTCTCCCCGGGGCCATATCCCAGTTTGGGAGACAGTTCCACAAGCCATTACTCAAATCCCCTTCTTCTACCCTCCACCTGGCGTACAAACTTTCCAAGTAGCCGCCACGCTTACTCTCCCTAATATGGTGTTAGCAATTCCAGTTTGGTATTTATATCCACCAGAGATGGTCCCTCAACCATCCCTTCCCACACAAATGGAAGGAATCCCAATGACGATTCCCATACTCACTCCCACCATACCCTTTACACCCCCACTCACTAACCTCCTTGCCACAGCTGGGGGCAAGCGAAAGAAGAAGGATCCCACAGCTCTACTTCCCCCACGCATCCAACCTCTTTGTGTGCTATGTGAGAAATATGGACACCAAACCAACAACTGCCCATCTCTACCCAAGTTACGGAACCTGATTCCACTCAATCAAACACCATCAACACTCGCCATAGTAGCAATTACTGCCGCTACCGCCCCTCACTCAAGTAGTAAAGGGCTGCGAACCAAATTCTCTTGCGCTATATGTTCAGAATATGGCCATTATACACACCATTTCCCAGCACTACCACGTTTCCAGCAAACATTAGCCATAGTACGCCAAAGCTTCCATAACGAACCCAATCCAGCTACATCATCCCTACCAAAAATCACTGACATCCATTATGTCACAACTTCAGTCAATGAACGTATGAGATTCCCTTGCTCTCTATGTGAATCCTTAGATCATTTTACATACCAATGTCCTATGATCATTGAATACAGGCAACGCCAATTGACCCCGATTCAAACCCCTGCGCCCCTTACAGAATCAATGGTTGACCTTACCTCATCACTAGCAATTCTTCATATCATTTCTCCTGAACCTGAGGCACTCCCGACGCCTCCATGGTTTTTGGATGACTTATCCGACGATTCACCTCCAAATCCCCCCAATTCTCCCATTCATTTCCCTACAGAAATTTTACATCCAACCACCATTGGTACTCCTCAGTACTTCGATATTTGGTTTATGTCGAGCGAACCATCGCAATATCATTGCATCATTCCCCCCACTTCTTCATCACTAGGGGATAGCCACATGGCGACCATCACCGATATCACTCTTTACGACCCCTTTTATTCCCACGAATTCCACTATGACGAGGATATACTCGAAGAGTTAAACACCCCCGACTACCCATGGGATGCACTACACCACAGAGCGCTCTTCTTTCCACAGGAAGCCTTCACGCCTCCTAACCAACACCCCATATACGCAGTCGAAACTAAGGATTTTATCCCATCAGGGCATATCGACTGGTTCAACAACCCCATTCCTACCCCTGATGCTTTTGAAGAAGGAAACATGGACAACATTTCCCCAACCATCAAAATCGACATTTCCATCAAAAATGGATTCGTCGAGGAAATCACTATTGGTGCCACTTTCACTCCTCAAGAAATCACCACCTATAAAACCCTCTTCCAAGAATATCGAGATATTTTTGCTCGGTCATACACAGAGATGCTTGGCCTTGATCCCTCTATTGTCGAACATCACATCGACACCTGGCCTAACATTACACTAGTGCGTCAAAAACAGCGACCGCTACACCCATCCAAAGCAGCGGCCATCAAAGCCGAGATTAACAAATTACGTGCGTCTGGGTTCATCTACCCCATCACCTATACCTCATGGGTTTCCAGCCCTATACCCGTTAACAAAAAACAAGGAAATATCCGCGTCTGCACAGACTTTCGCTATCTCAATCACACATGTCCCAAAGACAACTTTCCAACGCCTTTCATTAATCAAATTATCTATGACTACGCAGGCCACGAGGCTCTGTCCTTCATGGATGGTTTCTCTGGTTATAATCAAATCCAAATCCACCCAGCCGATCAATACAAAACCGCATTCACTACCCCTTAGGGTACTTTTGCATATCGTGTCATGCCTTTTGGCTTAAAGAATGCTAGCGCAACTTTCCAATGGCTATGACATACATTTTTCACGATCTAGCTCATATCATCCTTGCATACTTTGATGACCTCACAGCTCGATCCCAGAAACGCACCCAACATCTTGATGATTTACGGATCATCTTCCAACGGTGTCGTCAGTACAACATCCGCTTGAATCCCCTCAAGTGCGTGTTTTGCATCACTGCAGGGCACCTCCTAGGATTCATCTTTTCCCAAAGCGGTATTACCATGGACCCCCTTAAATTCCAAGCCATCACAGAAATTCCACCTCCTCGAATTTTCGTCAACTCCAGAGCCTACAAGGAAAAGCTAACTTTCTACGGCGATTTTTCCCAGACTACGCCACTCGAGCACATGGTTTCCTTCGCTTACTACGCCATGACATCCCATTTCACTGGGATGAACATGCCCAAAAAGAATTTGACGATCTTAAAACGATGTTTTCTAAAGCCCCTTTAATTATTTCACCCGACTATAATCACGACTATATCCTCTACATCTCAGCATTAGTTGTCTCAGTAGCAGGAGTTCTTGTTCAAATCGGCGATGATGATCGTGAGCATGTCATTTACTACATTAGTAAAAACCTCTCAGGGCCACCCTTGAAGTATAAACACGAAGAAAAAATAGCCCTTGTAGTCATCCTGGCAGTCCAAAAACTGCGTCATTACATTCTACTTCGCACGACTAAGGTCATCGCAAATTCTAACCCTATGCAATAGTTGCTCAGCCCTCGGCAAATTAATGGAAAATTTGCCCGATGGATCGTTATCCTTCAGGACTACGGTCTTGAATTTTCAACACCCAAGAGCAAGAAATCTCTCGTCCTCGCCGAACTTGTCACGGCCTTCCCCTCTGATACTACCAGTGCCCCTGTCAATACCGACTTCCCCGACGAACATCTCTTTTATATTACTTTGGATGATCCATGGTACGGCGACCTCCTCGTCTACCTTCGAACCCAAAATTTTTCTAACCACCTCTCACAAGATGATCGTCATCGTATTCGCCACCAGGTCCCCTGTTATCTCCTCATCAGAGATATCTTATATCAGCGAGGGGTTGACACCATACTTCATCGATGCTTGACTATTGACGAGGCCAATAGAGTCTTGAACGACTGCCATAGCGGCGCATGTGGGGGCCATCTTTCGGGAATGTCCACTACTCAAAAAATCATCCGAGCAGGTTATTTTTGGCCTACATTGTTTCACGATTGCATTGATGCCGTGAAGCGATGCGAGAAATGTCAGCTTTACACCAACAAAGCACGAGCACCACCTGCTCTTCTCCACCCCGTCATTACTGCCGGCCCATTTTGTAAATGGGGCATCGAATTCATGACTTGCAATCCCCCATCCAACAATGGACATAAATACATTGTTGTCACAGTCGATTACTTCACAAAATGGGTTGAAGCTATGCCCACCTCCAACAACATCGCTGACACTGCAGTGCGTTTTTTCTTTAACCACGTTACATCCCGCTTTGGAGTACCACTCCAACTAGTTTCCGATCACGGGAAACACTTCGAGAATGAGATTTTCGTCGAACTCTCATCTCAGTTAGGATTCTCCCATGAGTTTTCCTCACCATATTACCCTCAGTCTAATGGACAGGTCGAAGCGGTTAACAAGGTCCTCAAGACCATGTTACAGCACAATGTTAATAAACATAAGACCAATTGGCATCATATGTTATTTTCTGCGCTATGGGCTTACCGTACTGTCGTGAAAACGGCCACTGGTTTCACACCATTTCATCTAGTCCATGGGGTTGAGGCCACTCTTCCCATCGAGTGCGAGATTCCCACCTTATGCACCGCAATTGAGCCATTACCCGACACTACTCCAATGGAGCAATTCTTGCTAAACTTAGAGTCCCTGGATGAAGATCGTCAATATTCATTACAGAACAATGAGGTAGCCAAAAAATGGTCAAAGACCACCTTTGATCGCCATGTCAACCTTCGCTCATTTCACGAAGGAAACCTTGTCCTTGCTTACGATATCGCTCACGATAACCTTGGTCATGGAAAATTCGAGTCACTATGGCATGGCCCCTACATTATCCAACATTGCCTCACCAAAGGCGCATACATCTTGGCCTCTCCCGAAGGCCTCTCTCTCAAATAACCCATCAACGGGTTATACTTAAAGAAATTTTACGCCTAAGCATAGCCATTCTACTTTAGGTTATTTCTTTTATAGTGTTTTTAATCTTTTTTCCATCCCTCACGTCTAAACTATCATTTGTGCTATTGACAGATGCTTCCTCCACTGACCTACCACATCGGTTACACCGACGGCGCCAACCATTAGACACAAAATCTCGCTTTAGCAGCTTGGGACCTCTATACCCCCTCACATGAACTACTCCACTCTAGCGGCATATGTTTGTGTTCAAAAACCAACAACCAAGCCGAATACACTGCCATCATTGGCCTCCTCGTCGATGCCCATCATCACCGTATTCATCACCTTAGTGTCTTTCTTGACTCTCAACTAGTCGTCCTCCAGTTCAACAATGTGTACTGTGTCCGTGATCCTTGCCTCTTTCGCAAATACCTGCAAGCTAGACTTTTATCTCGACATTTTGATTTCATTACATTTACACATATTCCAAGACAATTGAATCAAATTACAGATAACTTAGCTAACATTGTGTTAGATTGGCATATATCACATCAAGATACCTCTACACACACATAAACCATCAAGAACCTATCACAGCATATATAGATTAGACATCATCAACACATTAAAAAATACATGTAAACATCACATAGACCCCAAAATGTATACTCATATATATATATATATATATATATATATATATATATATATATTGGTCCACAGTGCCATCAAAATTGTTACGTACAAATATACAAACATTCGCAGGCCAATGAAGCACCTCGGTACAAAATAGGTGCCACTACACCAAAATGGCTCACCAGCCTACATACAAAATACAACAATACATAGAGCAACACTCAAGGTGCCTCTAGAGCACCACCTCCTGCCCCTCCCTCAGGTGATGGTCCCCCACCCACTACTGGTCCCTTCAGACCAGAAGGTAACCATCCAGTCATTGCAGCACCTGCTACTGCTACTCGCCGCACCACGGCCCACCACGTCGGCGGAACTCCCACACACTGCTCCATGATGCCCTCATCCTGGATGCATGACCACATGCCCTCAGGCACGCCCTGTAGCACCGCCTCTAGGCGGTGGCGAATATCCTCAAAATCTCCCCCGGCCTCCGTCGGAGGAGCATGCGATGGCCCGACAGCTGGGTCATCAAATCAATGTCTCCTCGTTGCTCTCTCATCATCAGCTGGTCTCGCCTCCACATCCTCGCGCTGACGTCTCTCTCCTGCCCACGGTGGTCTCCCAACCTCATGCCCACGAGGTCCCATATCTGCACATACAAACAGACAAACGATAGTATCAACATCTATACAAAATACATATGTCATKCTATCTCAAAACATCAACATATCAAACTCATAAACATACCTCGGTGATCAAACACCTCTCCTGGAGGTAACACCATGTCCGGATCACCSTGGAAGTCAACACCCACATATGGATACTGCAGTATAACTTGGGGCATCTTCCGCCACACCTGTGTCGCCTCATCCATAAAAAAATGGCCGCCCTCGCCACCATTGTGGTGAACCAGAATCATCGACCACCGCCTCAGTCGCGGCTCTCAGGCCCCAGAAGGGCCCAATAAAATCCTAGGACGCAACATAGGCACCCTCTCCAAAAACCAGGCCACTAAGATGGACCCAAAGGCAAAGTTCCCTGAGTCGGTAGACCGACATCTATCTAGTTTCCCTACCATTCTGGCATGCAGCGTCAAACCCCAGGCAAAGTGCTCCCCGGTCAGTGCCCTCCGCATAACCCTCAGCTGACAACCACTGATCCTCTAAGCTGTGAGGGACCCATACACCCTCACAATCATCACCGCTACATAGCGATGTGCTAGAGCATCCATCGCCCTGATGCTCATGACGGAGCTCGACATGTAGTTCTCCCTCGAACAGTACCTCCGGCCCAAGGTCGCTAATGACACGTCCGCAGGTTACACTTGCTCCACCGGTAGGGGCGTTCCCCGAAAAGGGAGCCCAGTCAGAAAGTATATATCCTCCATCGTAGTGAAGGCAATCTATTCTCCCTGCACTATAAAGCAATGTAGGTCCAGACTCCACATCCGGATCAGAAACTGCAGGAGATACTCCTGCACCCATATCAACGGGCACTCGAAGAACTTCAGCAACCCACAAGCTGCCAAAGTGGCACGAACCCCTGGTTCCTCAATAGCCACGACATCCCTCAGCTGGGACCAATCCCGCTCTCGCCATCCAACTGGCATCGTGCAAACTGATCACCTGCAACCACATAATACAGTCCTAGGTCAGCCATATTGACCATAAAAAACATTACAAAAACAAAAAAAAAAGAGATAAGTTTTACACCCGTTAGCCTTGCCCCCAAGGTGCAGTTGTTTAAACCACAGGCGTGCACATATGCATGCCTATTCATCCCACAGGCATGCCCGTCCATCCCACAGGAGCGCATGCGTGCGCACCTGCCCACCCTACAGGGGCGCCTCCATGCGCCCCTATCACGAACACAGGCGCGCATAAAGCAATGTAGGTCCGGACTCCGCATTCGGATAAGAAACTGCAGGAGATACTCGTGCACCCGTATCAACGGGCACTCGAAGAACTTCAGCATCCCACAAGCTACCAAAGTGGCACGAACCCCTGGCTCCTCAATAGCCGCGGCATCCCTCAGCTAGGACCAATCCCGCTCTCACCAGCCAACCGGCATCGTGCAAATTGATCGCCTGCAACCACATAATACAGTCCTAGGTCAGCCATATTGACCATAAAAAACATTACAAAAAAAAAAAAAAAGAGATAAGTTTTACACCCGTCAGCCTTGCCCCCAAGGCGCGGTTGTTTAACCCACAGGCACGCACATATGCGCGCTTGTTCATCCCACAGGTGCGCCTGTCCATCCCATAGGCGCGCATGCGTGCCTGCCTACCCACCCTATAGGGGCACCTCCATGTGCCCCTGTCAGGAACACAGGCATGCATCACAGCATGCATGTCCACTACACAGTCATGCACCCATGCGTGACTGTGTAGAAAACAGGTGCGCATATCATGCGCGGCTGTGTAGCAAACAGGCGCACATATCATGCACGCCTTTGTCCCTCCTATGGGCACACCCATGCACGGCTATCCAGATAACAGGCATGCACGTGTGCGTGCATATTTTCGGATCACCCGTGCAATGGGGGCCCACACCCATAAAACCCCCTGTACGGCCCTCCGTACAGGCCCTGCCCATAAATGGAAAACCTACTTCTATGCAGGACGACAAGACTACTAACCTGAAGCTCGCTGGTCTTGAATCGACTGCCTCGTTCTCCTGGAATCTCCAAATCTCCTATAAATACCTCTCGTCTAGTCGCTATGGCAGCAAGTACAAATGAGGTGGCGATGTGGGCCCTACAACTATATATAGGCCTTTCCGCCAAACTTCCAATCACCATTCTGGGAGCTCCGAGTGTCCGTTTTTTGATCCATCTTTAGCCACGAGATCAGCATCTCATCATCTACATCAAGACAGTTCCCTGGCCACTTTTCATCCTTATCCCCCAGGGCACCATTTTTTCATTCCCTATCCAGGTATGTATGCTCATGTTCAAAATTATCAAATATATGCTTGTATGTTCGATTCTCTTCAGATATTGTTCACGTCAGGTATTTGGTTTTCATCTATGCAGGTACTTGGTTATCATACATCAACGCAACCCCTTCAGGTATATAATCAGCACTGGCATGTAATCATTCCCTCTGAATCTCAATTGCATCTCCAGTCACACCCTTTGACATTTGCCTCTAAGATCCCCATCTCTGGATCTGCAGTACCAACACCTCCATTGCATCTTAGGTACTGTTACCCAGTAGCACTCTCCCCCACATGAGTTGTCCCATTCATAGCACCCTTTTGTACTTTGACACTCATGTTGTTTTTCAACCCTTTAGGGATGGGAGTCTCGATAGTCTTACATCATGTCACGAATTAGCCACATACTCCTTCTCCTCATTTTCGCTAGCTTTCCCACCGGACTCCCAGCTTATCTCTTCAAGGTTTTATTTTGACTGCACCTCCGTAGTATCATGAACCCTCCATTTCATCCACAATCAGTTTGCCCCTCTACAAATTTCCCTCCATTTCACCTACCTCATACAGAAACCCACCCATGGGGCCCCCACCCTCCACCAACTCTCCAAGCAAATTGTGCCCTAACCAGCCCAACCATATTACATTGGGGCACCCATTTCTATATTTTTACACTCATCCCAAATTATTCTTTATTTATTTGGTACATTGTAAAAATCCTTTGTTTCCAGCATTTACATATGTTTTTGTCATCACCTTTGACGACCTTTCTGCCTTTTTTTGGCAAACGCAACCCATGTCAACCTTAGTTGGGCCACTCCTTATCATCTACCCTTGTTGACATCGTCCATATACTCTGAGTATCCCATAGGCCACTTACCTCTGCACTCTAAGTTTGTTCACTTTGTCCCGCCTCTGGCACAACTTACCCCATGTCTTGTTGTCCCCCTGACACTCGACCTAATTGAACGGTTGCAGCCACTTATACTTCACACATACCCCCAACCAAGGGCAGTCTTGAGTCTCCATACATCTTGACTTCATGCATGTACCTCCTCAATTCCTAACCTCACCTAGTAGATTTCACGAAGCCCTTTACTTCTGGGAGTCGCATCCCCTTTTTGTCGACATCAGCACAGTTTCCAGAAGGGTGACAGTATCTTAACTCTCATTCCCTTTCCAATGAGAGGTCTCGAACGACACAGGGAGAACCACAATTTCTCCCTGCTATCGTTGACCCCCGTAACATTCAACTTCGACACTCTCTCATGTTATGGTGGGTCTTACTTTGCGACTATTACAGTTATTTCTTATATTTGTCGAAGACCTCTGAACTTGGCTGGGCTATCAATGCCTACAGAATCCATGATATTTCTTACAGATGTCACTGCCTACTATTCCAAGTATGTTCCTCCATAGAATTGTCTTCTGCCTTTATCAAGACCACCCCCGAGGGAACTACAGTTGTCTACATCAACACACCATTCTTTTTTGAGTTACATGATACAAGCATGGGGCATGCCCGCCTCGTTTGTACACAGTTTATTTTTACACACCTTATGGAAGGTTGGGTTCTACAGGTTCCTTTCTCCCTCCAACGGGTAACCCTTGACAATCCCACCATCTCTCTCTCTTACAATGGAACTCTCAATAGAATAAACATTGACGAATTTCGGCTATATGTATGCTCCTAACCTCATCCATCAGGGGGCATCTGTTATCACTGAAATTTCATCCGTAAATGGTTACAAGAATCTAGCATTGTCAAACAATTATGAGGTC
>JASDQU010100017.1:192867-210021 GCA_032191745.1 Picea mariana | reverse complement strand
GGTTGACACCTCAACTATTGGAGGAAAGAAAAGAAAAAGGTTTATGCTTTAATTGTGACAGCAAGTACAGTAAGGGACATAAGTGTGGTGAGAAGAAATTATTCTACATAGATTGTGAAGAGGAAGAAGAACAAGAACAAAAACAAGAACCATCTCAAGATGAAAACATAGAACCATCCTTGGAGGGATGTACTAAGGAGAAAAAATAATAGTTGGAGGAGTTGCTAAAAGCATATATACGAGTGTTCCAGGAGCCTAAATGGATACCACCAAAGAGGGAATTGGAGCATTATATACAATAGTTTCTTGACTCCCCATTAACAAATATTGGGCTATATAACCAACTCGCTTTGGAATCAGTTGAAAGGAAGAAACAATTGCAACAACTGCTCGAGTAGAAAGTAATTATACCAAGCACCTTACCTTGTGGGTCACATATTATCATAGTACCCAAGAAGGATGGGACTTGGTGGATTTGTATTGACTATTTATCTTTGAAAATATTACAATTAGGAATCAATACCCTCTTCCTAGGATCGATGATTTGTTAGACCAGTTGCAACTTGCCAAGTACTTCACCAAATTGGATATTAAATCGGGATACCACCAGGTACATTTCAAAGAAGAAGACACCTGGAAGACCACCTTCAATACACGGAAAGGTTCGTAGGAATTGTTTCTCATACCATTTGGTTTATGTAATGCACTAGCTACATTTATGAGACTTATGATTGATGTATTGCTCCCATATTTAGATTCATTTGTTATAGTGTATTTGGATTATATATTGGTTTATATCTCTAATGGGTAGAGAACATATCACATCTCATGTAGGTGTTAGGGACTCTGAAAATGCACCAAATACTGGATAACCTCAAGAAATGTGAGTTTTCTCAGTAGTCATTAGTGCATTTGGGGTATGTGGTTGGTGGAGGGGAGCTTAAGATAGATACTGCAAATATGGAGGGCATCATAAAATGGCTAGTTCCTACTAATTTCACTGAAGTTATGAGTGTTGGTGGGGAAACACAATACCTATGGATTCATAGCATCCTTTTCAACAGTAGTTGCACCACTCCACACTATAGCATTGAGAAATAAGAGTTTCTAGTGGGGAAAGAATCAGAATAAATATTTCAACAAACTTAGACGAAAGATCAGTCAAGAACCAGTTCTCATATTTCCTAACTTGAAAAATCCCTTTGAAGTCGAAACATATGAAAGTGGGTATGTTGTGGGAGTAGTTTTCATGAAAGGAGGTAAGACAATATGTTATCATTTTGATATGTTTCACGGGGGAGTTTTGAACTACCCTCCATATTATAAGGGACTCTACACCTTAGTTCAAGTTGTTAATAAGTGGAAGCATTATTTTATTGGAAAGGAAAATATTATGCACATTGGTCACTAGCCATTGCAGTATCTGCAGGCCCACAGTATGCTACAACAAACCAGGCATTACAAGTGGATAAGGTTTTTGCAACAATTTCATCTAGTCATTAAGAATAAGAAGGGAAACATTGATAATTTGGTAGACATGGCCGCTTTCAAGGCCACCCACAATCAATATTACAACTTTGGGAAATCTTATGCACATGGATCCTTTTACCCATGATGCATATAAAGAGGCATACACAAAAGATTAATACTTTAAAGAGTTTTTTAAGTAGCTATAGGACAAAATTCATTTAGAATAAGGTGATGGTAAAGTTGACTATAATCTCTAGGGTGGGTTTCTCTACAAGATATACAAGATCTGTGTTCCTAAAGGTGAAATATTACATGTTATAATAGAGTCTCACACCTCCAAGGTCATAGGACATTTTGGTTTTCAGAAGATGGTTGCTAACGTAAAATGGTATGTGTATTGGCCCATAATGAAATAAGATGTAGATCCATATATTAGATAATGCATGCTTTTTTGTAATGGAAATACAAGCAATAGGAAACAAGGCCTATATCATCCCTTACCTATACCCACTTGACATTGGGAAAGCCTTTCCATGGATTTTATGGGTGGTTTTCCAACAATTGGGAAGGGACATTACTATCTATTTGTGGTAGTTGATAGGTTTAACAAGATGTGCATTCTTATGCCTTGTAAAAACACCATTAGAGGAAAATAAGAAACAAATATGTTCTTTGAATAGGTCAGGGTGCACTTTGGGATATCAAGGAGCATCATCTCAGATAGTGATACTAGATTTCTTAGTGCCTTTTGGACTATACTTTGGGAGAATATGGACATGAAGTTTAAATGTTCTACAAAATTTTGTCCATAGACATATGGAAAGATAGAAGTAGTTAATAGGACATCGGTACAAATTTTGAGGGGTTACAATCAGAAACATCCAAATACCTGGGATGAAAATTTGATCTACATCCAAAACTCTTATAACATAGAAGCCCAAAATTTTATCGATAAGTCCCCTTTTGAAACTTGCTTTGGAAAATTTCCACATTCTCTCTTGGATGTTGTTTATGGACATTAAGGATGAGTGAGGTAAGATATCATGGGAGAAGAATTTAAATCCAATAAATTTGTTGAAAATATTAGATAGATCCATTTGCAAGTACACGAGACACTAAATAAGTCATAGGAAAAGTATAAGTCTATACATGTTCAACACAAAAACAAGAATTCATTTAAAGTGGGAGATATATTTTGGTTAAAGTTGAACAAGGAAAGAATACAGGGTCTTGGTAAGAAGATCAAAGATATATGGTATGGCCCTTTCAAGGTATTGGAAAAAGTGGGAGATAGTACCTATAGACTTAGTCTACCCCCATACATGTGCATTTACTCCATAGTGAATGTCAAGAATTTGAAACTCCATGAGCCTTCCATGTTGGATCAAGAGGAGGAGAAGGTCCTACCTACCATACATGACTTAGCACAAGATGATCAAGTAGAGTTGGAAGAGGACACAGTTTTGTAGAGGAAGTATATAACTACAAGATAGTGGTAGCATGACCTTAGGTAGATTGGGTTGAAAGGAAAACTTCCAGGAAACGAAAAATGGTACTCTAGAGAGAAGGTAGAGGAAATTGTTTCTCACCTCATTAAACAAATATTTTGGGGATCAAAATCTTCCATAAATAGGGAGGTATGATTTATATTTGATAATCATATAACTTTCCATCTATATTAGTACTTTTTGGGTGGAAAAAGTTTGAGGAATTGACTTGTAGGGCCATTTTACTGGTAGGTCCCAGTTTGGAAAATTGGGGTATGTAACCTTCCAAATACATTTTAATAATTAAACAACATCTTTTTGGTTTCCAATGTATAGATATTGTTCTGACACCATCGATGTTGATCTACACATCGAGACCTTTCTAATAGTGTGAACATCACTTCAATCAGAGCTCATTTACAAAATTTATTCCTCCTACAAGTTGACCTACCTTATTGACCACCATGGTATGAGTGGATGCCATGTCAACCCCATTACTCACACATACAGGGATAAACGGGTGTGGAATTTCAATAAGATTCTATAAGGTCCAATCCTTATCACTAATTGAGGTTTGAGGAAGTCAAAACCTTAACCCTATATGACTATCGAGCTATGTTAAAGATCATGAAACAAGGAGGAGACAAGGTTCCATTCTTAGCATTGCATTTGTTCCATAGTTGAGAAGAGAATATAAGGTGATATATTTATAGCATAATCGATGAGGGAAATATTTTGTGACATCGATAGAGGTGATAATGTCAAAGGAAACTTCACAATCGGTGCCTCTTTATTTGTATTTGCATTTCCATAACTGAAGGGAAGATAGAAGAGTGTAGGCCTCACCTTCTATCTATGTTTTATATTGTATTAAGTTTCCCAAGATATATCTTGCATTCATTTTTTGTGTGGATGGTGTGTTATTTTTCTCGTTTCTTTCATTTTTTATTTTATTTCAGTTATTTCATAAATTCAAGAAAAGCTAGTAATTAATTAATCCAGGATCTAAGGAAAATTGCTCTGCATAGTCTAAGATTTCATAATATTATAAGATCTATTGTGATGAACTGTTCCATTGGAATATACACAACAATTTATAGATCTAAAAGTAAACCATGCTCAACCCTAGTCGACCATAGTCAATCACGATCATCCATAGTCAACATTGTAAACTATTGTCAACCATATTCAAACATGGACAAACATGATAAACCATATTAAAGCATGGTCATCCATAATGTTGCAATGTCATATAATATTGAAGTCAACTTCTTAATGTCACATTGTCATAGAATATTGTGGTCACCCATATTGTCACAATGTGATATTTTGTTGAATTCAGCCTCTTAATCTGAAAAAGTGACATAATTTCGAATTCAACCTATTAATGTCATAACGTGACATAATTTTGAATTCGAGATATTAACAAAATTCAACCATGTTCAGCCATAGTTAACCATGTTAAACTAGATTTAACCATTCTAAACCATAATAAAACATGGTAAACCATGGTTAATTTAACACAAGTGTGTTTAGATGAATGTCACAATGAGACATAGTCTAAGGCCCTTTCCTTGAGTGGCATCAGGTGCCTCTGTTGCATAATCACCACATTGGTCGGTGACTAGAATAGATGGACAACACGAAAGGTTGATGCCTTAAAAAAGTTAGCTTTGGAAACCTTGGCACATTGGTAAGGCACAACTCAGACAAGTCCAACACCCATGCTAATAGATAGGGTGCACCACAGACATTAGAAACTCACACTAGTTGAACATGCAAAGAGAAGATTGGAAGAGGAGTTGGCTAGTGGAGGTAAAGAAGCTTTTTGGACATCATGGACATGAGTGGCATATAAGAGCTTGATGACTTGGTTTCTTGGACTATATATAGATTGGCAAAGTTAGGCAACCCATACTATGGGATTGTGATGGATAGTCGAGTTCCATTGGGAACAAGTAGTTGTGGATTGCAACTATGGGGCACTCTCGTTGAGCATACACCATTGGGGACACATCCATTGGGTCCACATCCATCGAACATACTTGGGTGCATTACTAAGAATAGTTGGGTATGTCCAGATGGACTTGTACAATTTTGGGTGTAGCCATGTAGAATCAGATGAATGAAGTGCACTTGGGATGAATGGGATGATAGAGACAAGATGGACAAATTTTCCTTTAGATGAGTTGAGATGCACTAGATGCACTATATGCACCTACACACACTTCGGTGAAATCAAGAACTTGGGACTGGTTGGACGGATTGACTGGGAAGATGGGATTTCCTAGGTGGAGTTTCATATATGGACATGGCACGATCTAGAATTACTTTATAGATGGTTGGTGAACAAGTCACCGAAGAGAATAAAGTTGGATATGTGGGCACTTGGGTCCACCTTGGAACACAATGGATTTGTAATTGCACGACAAGATCATATAAAGGGGAGGATGCCTCAAAGCACTAAGGCATAAGCAACAAGCAAGGATCATTTACCAAGAGTGCAAGGAGTTATGTGGTTAATGGAAAGTTTAATTTTTGGGCATAGTGGAATGAATTTACTTAGTTGAATGAGAAGAAGAAGAATGTAAGACCTATAGGAGATAATACTATGGTTGCTTTAGTGGTTGATTGCACAAGTTTGTTAGGTAGTAGGAGAAGGTTGTTTACATTATATTCTTTGTACATTTGTAATTGAGTTGCAAGAAATAGGTTGCAACTCCCCTGTTGTATCTTGTAAACATTATTCATATAATAAAGTGTTAAGAACCTACCTTGGGTGCCACCCACACTTTTGTTGTATTATGGATTCTTTATAACCATTGAATGTCATTGTTCCTTACATTAATATGAATTGGTTAAGTATTGTGAATTGGCTATGTGTTAGTATTAATAGGATGTTTTGAGGTTATGGTTGGATGCATGCCTATTTTTAGATGAACAAGGTTGTGATTGGACTTGTCTATGCATCTAAATTATTGTAACTTAAGGTGAATTTATGGGAAAACATTAAGCAAGGAGGCGTAGTTTAGATGTAGCAGGTGTAAGTTATCCAAGACATTTTGGTCAAGGAAAGATAGTGTTGCACAAATGTAGGTGCCAAAATTTCTTCGGGAGGACTCAAGTTGCAAAGAAAAAATTGGGAAAATTGTAGGTTCATGAAACATAGTCATTAAGGAATATTGCAATCCAATGTAATGCTTGAGAAATTTCATAATGAAACATAACCCTTTATGAACATTAAAATGTCAAATAACCATTGAGGAATTTAACAATTTGACATAAATAAACCAAAATGAATTTCCATTGTTACAAAACCATAGAGGAACATTACAATCCCACATAACCCTTCAAGAATGTCATAATGCAACATAACCCTTTAAGAGCGTCACAATGCAACATAACCCATGATGAAAGTCAAGTTATGATGTAATTATTTGAGAATGTATCAATTTGATATAAGTCAACTAAGATAAATGTACCATGTGATAAAACCATTTATTTATCTTTCAATATTGCAATGTGACATAATATTGAATTCAACCTTTCAATGTCACAATGTGCTATAATATTTCAGTTACTCATAATTTCACAATGTGAAATCTTATTCAAATAAACCTCTTAATGTGAAAATGTAAATAATTTTGAATTCTTCCTCTTAATGTTGGAATGCTACATGATTTTGGATTCAACCCATGAAAAAAACTCAACCGTGTTCAAGCATATTCAATTATGATCAACCATAGTCAACATTGTAATCCATCGTCAACCATAGTCAAACATGGACAAACATGATAAACCATAGTAAAGCATGGACAACCTTGTCAACCATGGCCAATCAAAGTCAATGATGGTTAACTAAAGTCAGTTGTAGTCAACCATTTTCAATGAAATTAAACCATAGTTAAATATGGTCAACTATATTAAAACATAGTCAAACATGGGTAATCAACTTCAAACATAGTTAATGAAAGTCAAACATAGCCTCACATATAAATACATGGTCAGCCATAATAAACCATGTGAAATATAAACATTCAATCAAAGTCAACCATGTTAAACTATGGTGAATCAAAGTCAAACATATTCATCCATGGTTAGCCATAGTTAAGCACAGTAAAAAAATATTCATCCATATCGAACATGGAAAACCATAGTCAACTAGTTACTAAAGTCAACCATAGTCATACATAATCAATAATAACCAAATATATTCAACCAAATTCAAATACATTCAACCATGGTCAAGCAACATTAACCATAGTCCATTATGGGAAAACAGAATCAACCATAGTCAAACATATTCAACCATACTCAACCATCATTAGTGATGGTCTAACATGGTCAAATAGGGGACAACCATAATCAAACATGGTTAACCCTAACTAACCATAGTCTACCAATGTAACATTCCCAATATAATACCCGGTTTAATTCATGCTTAATGTAGATATAAAGTGTGGCTACAACCAAGCGATGTATACACAAAATGTATTTTTGAATGTTAATAATAAAAATGTGATCTCAACTACTAAGGGGACATAGACAGAGATGGGGGATGAATTAATCCACAAGAGAGGGGAGGGTCTAAGATAATGGCCAAGAAGGTTACAAGGGGGAACTACCCATGTCTATTAATTCCACCCACATTCCTGATTTTTATTATGACTATGTATTAAACTCTAGTTTATGATTGAATATCCCCAAATCAAATCATTGAATGCATGTAAGAGGGTGGGTGTGAGAAGTCACGTCCCATAGTTATTGGAAGCAAGCGGGCTGAGTACAATCATCTTGGGGAAGTGTGTGAGTAAATAAAGTAAGCCAAATAGAGAAATTTGTATGGGGAGTTACAATAGTTTTACACATTCAAGTTTTTGGCATGAATAGCAAGTAGAGAGAAAGAAAGAGAGCTTGGAGCTAGAGAAACCATTGAGGGAAAATTATAGAGTATGTTGGAGAAATTTTTGGAGTTTTTTGGAGCTAAAGGTTGATGTTACAGGTTTTCAAGCCTGAAGAGTGAACTCCTATGTGAGTTGCACTGAAACAATAAGTGTTTGTTGTTGTTTGTTGGTAGTTTTCCTAACAGTGAGTTCCCTTGAGTTTCCCAGCTAAGATATTCTTGGTTCCCTGTTCTAGAGAGACCCTGATAAACAAATGGAATTCTTGACGGACTGAGATCAGTGAAGGGGTATATTCCTTGGCTTGGGAAGGTGAAGAGGAAGAAAGATGGTAGAAACTCGAGATAGTTGTAGGACAATATTAGTGGGTTGTGGGATATATGAGTTGTGAGTGGACAATAAGAGACCACCCTCTTTTGTGGATTTCTAGTATTAGTTTGGGGGTGACTTGTTGTTGAGATTTGGAAAAACAACTCTATTGTTAGGTGGAGCATACGTCCCAAGAAGATGGTTTTAGAACCGATTATAAAGGATAAGTGATTTTATCTTGTTGCTATGTTATTTTATGAGTTAAATTGATGTGCATGAAATCTATGTATTAGATTGATTTATATGTTTTTGTAATTGAGTTTATTAGATGCATTTCATATCTATATTTGTTGGATTGCTGAGAGGGGGGGGTGAATCAGTAATAGAGAAATGATCTTTTTTAACCACAAAATGCAAGTGTTATATCAATGTAGCATTATCATCTAATAGTTGCAGAGTAAATAAAAAATGAACAAATGAGCAATCATACACATACATAATACACTAGTGTTTTTACGTGGAAACCCAAAGTGGGAGAAAACCACATAATGCTTTTTCTTATATGTCTTTAAGAATTACTTTCATTGGAAGCACCAACTTACATTGTTTTCCAGCTGCAACTAGAAGGAGGCTCCAACCCCTTAGTTTCTCAGGCTACAACCTGAAGGAAGATCCAACTCCCCAATTCTCTGGCTACAACCAAAAGGAGGCTACAACCCCCTAGTTTCTTAGGATACAACCTAAGGGAAGCTCCAACTCCCCAATTCTATGGCTACAACCAGAAGGAGGCTAAAACCCCCTATGTTCTTCGACTACAACCAGAAGGTGTCTAAAATCACCTATCCTTGCCCCATCCAACTGCCCTAGAATATAGAATGATGAAACCACTGTCGCACTATCATGGTGAGATATACTTTTGTAAAACTATTCTAATCAACATGCACCAAAAAACATGTAACAACCTGTACCAATAACTTGTGCCAACATGTACCATACATTAGCATGTACCTCAACCTGTACCATAAACAACTGCATCAACTATGCACCAAACCTGTACAAATAACATGTCACAATAATTTGTCCAAACAACCTATCACAACAACCAGTCTCATCAATTTGATCAACCAAATCAGATCTACTTACCAAGATCAATCACCAAGAAAACTCCCAACCATATGCACAATATCACCAAGATGTGCATCAACCAAGCATAACACAACAACTCATAATCATCACCAATATCAATATGTGCTACATCATCCATAAACCATGTGTCAAAAATACTACTAACAAGTGCCTCCAACCATGTACCAATTATGTACCAATCATGCATCAACTACTCATCAACTATGAATCATCAATATGTACCAACATCATCAACTATACACCTCATGTATGTGCCAACTCATCAACTACCCGTCTCAACCATGTACCCAACATGTATCTCAATTGAAATCTCTCATCAATTTCATCATCAAAATCTTATTTGTAACTCTTTAATAGACCTGGTATATATGATCACATATCTACAAACCTTCCTTAACTTTAACAACAAGAGACTAGCATTTTCATCAAAGTCTCACATGACTAATTTTGGATTAGTCAACAACCCTAACTTGAAATAATCATGACTATGTACCTATAATGAATGAAGATTTGAAAATAATACACAATTTTCTTCAATGTCTTTAATGCAATTCCTCCAGTTTTCACTACTTAGATCCTCTCAAAAAATGAGTTATAGAAAAAATGGCATACCTTATTGAATTCTTTCTTATTCTAGAGATCGAACTTGTATAGTGTGTCCCACATGGAATATTTGGTGTATGGATATGAAAATTGTACACAGAATACTACAGAATGTACTCTAACCAACACATTTGGTCTTACTGAATTTTGATCTGTTATGAAGAAGTTATGATGTTTTTACTTGAAACACTTGTTTTAGACTAGTTTCAGGACTAGCCACAAACCCTATTTTCCACGTAGTGTAACTCCAAAAATACAATGACCCACAAACTGAAATTTGTATCACATCTACTTGGATATGTTTCCTCAACTACTTCCCAATTTCATGGTCTGAATCATTATATAAAAAAAATTATTGCGAAAATGGTGATATTCCCTGTAAATAGCATACCTTAGAAAGCATCATCAAAATAATTTATCCTCCCTTGAATTTCGGCCTTCTCTACTTCACCTTCCCTCTGAAATTTGACTTAGATATCCTTTGGTTACCTCAGTCACTTGCTGATATTCAATATGCTCAAGTGTGATTAAAAATGAGAAACCCTTGCCTCTTATTTATACTTTCATGTAGCTTCCTCAAGGGGTTACCTTCTAACCATCTTAACCCACTTTCCTTATTTCCGGGTTAACCCAATTCTAAGCACTTGTCCACTTAGTAATTTCTCCATTAACTTTATTATTTAAATAATTTATTTTGTATCCACTTTGACTTATAGTACACTCACCACTTCAATTTATTATTTACCTTCTAAAATCTCTTAAACCGCTTTCTTTATTTTAGGGCTAACCCACTTCTAACCTCTTGTCCACTTAGTAATTTCTCCATTAACTTTATTATTTAAATAATTTCATCTTTGCAAACAATTTGACTACTTTGACCTTTTGGGGCTTTTAGATGACTCATGAGGGTTCTCAAACTTCACATGGTCATAACTCTCTAACTGTGAGGATTTATGTGATGTTCCACATACCACTGGAAATTGCATGAAATGTAATATTCATATAGAATATTATTACCTACAAATATATCAAAACTCATACCATTTTCCATAAAACAAACTTGGGGTCCATTACGCAAACCTTTGTGCTATCGTAATTCACTACCAAAATTTCTTGAAGGGTTGACATCAATGAAAACCAACCCCAATCTCCCCCTTTGGAATTGATGGAAAATTTATGATGAAATACTGAAGTCATTTCACTCATGCTCCTCATGTGACCATTGCTCCCCCTGGAACCATGACTTTGTTCTATGCATTTGATAAATCCACCCCCCTTTGTCATCAATGGAAAATGTATATTTCCATATGGGGATTCTCCCCCTAAGTGAACTGTCCTTGGGGATACTCCCCCTGACTGAAATCTTCCTGAAACTGATCTCCCAACCTGAAATTTCCTCTCTATGGTGCTTCCTCCTGTAAATATAATACATATAAGATAAGCATTAAAAAACATTCATTTTGGAGTAGAAATTACTCTGAGTCTCTGGCGAAGATACTCAAAGGCTTCTCGTGGAAGGGGTTTTGTAAAGATGTCTGTCACTTGTTCTTTTGTGCCCACATACTCAACTATGATGTTCTTCTCTGGAACCTGTTCCTGTAGAAAGTGATACTTGATTGGAATGTGCTTCTTCTTGGAGTGCATCACTGGGTTCTTTGAGATACTGATGGTGCTTGTATTATCAAAATAGATTGGAATGGGCTCATCATACTCAACCTATATATCTATCAGAGTTTGTTTCGTCCATAGAAATTATGTACAGCATGTTGTTGCTGCAATATACTCTACTTTGGTTGTAGATAAGGATATTGATGATTTTTTCTTTCTTATCCATGATACTAAACACTAACCCAAGTAGAATGTTGCTTCACTGGTGCTTCATAGGTCATCAATGCAACCTGCCCAATCTGCATTTGTGTAGGCAATAAGTTATAGATCCTTTCCTTTTGGATACCATAATCCAAACTCTTTTGTTCCTTTGAGATATCTAAAAATCCTCTTCGCTGCTAATACATGTGATTCCTTTGGTGCTTCTTGAAATCGCACCACCTGTCTAAATGCCTACATTACATATGGTCTAGATGTTGTCACATATAGTAAGCTACCGATCACTGACCTGTATTTCCTCTGGTTTGTAGACTTTGAATCATCATCTTTTCTCAACTTGCAACTGGTTTTCATAGGAGTGGTAACTAGTTTGCAATCTTCCATTCCGAACCTCTTTAGCATTTCTATGATATACTTAGTTTGAGAAATAAAAATTCCTTGGTTTCTTTAATGTATCTTGATGTAGAGGTTGTTGTCTACATTTCCGTTTCTGAACCCTACCTGTTGTAGATATTTATCTAGTCTAGAGTACCATGCTTTAGGAACCTGTTTTAAACCATACAAGGCATTCTTAAATTTACACACATAATTTGTGTTCTCTAACAACTGAAATCTTTTTGGTTGTTCAATGTAGACTTTTTCTTCATAAACTTGTTCCATTGATTCATTTTCTTCTTCCTTTAATTCTCGTCCACCTGTTTCATCAATTGTTACATTGATGATTTCCACAACTTTGTTCAACCTCATATTGTAACACTTGTATGATTTCCTTGTACTTGAGTAACCAACAAGTACTCATTTTTCCACAAGAGAGTCAAACTTTCCCATTCTGCCATCTTCTCTTTTGATGTAACATTTGCTTCCAAATATTCTGAAGTGCTTCACATTTGTTGGTCTTCCTTTCTATAGCTTGTAGGAAGTTTTGTCATTGTTGTTTCTGAGCTTTACTCTGTTTTGAATCCATTAGCATTGTTCGATCCATTTCCTGTGTAATTAACATCCATAATGTTCCTTTGTCTCTGAACCACTCTATGAATCAATCCATCAATCCATGCTCTCATCCATTGTCATATATCTGTCCAAACCTGCTAAGTAGTCTTACAAATCCATCTATGTCCATATTGTCCAAGACTCTATTGCACAACTGTCCATAATGCTGACACATTTATCACTATACTATCATGAAGTCTTCACTACTACAACTGATTGTACTTATGCTATCTGACTGCTATGGATATTTCTTCTCAAACTCTGCAAGCGGCTCGAAGGATGGTTCTTTGGTCTATTAGAGCTATCACATAGACTCCCCATGTCTAATATTCATATTACCTGGGAGTCTCTAAGTCGGATGGCTCATAACATTTCTTGCTCTAATATGTATTCATCATCATCATCATTCATGGATTCATCATCTTTTTGAGCTCTGACTTGTTTCTTTCTGTTTGTGGATTCACATTTCACTACAATTCCTGAAAGTACAATCTCTTGAACCTATTCCTTATTTATGTGTCCTTTTCTTTCAGTTATTTTCCAAACCTTTCTATATATGCCATCTTTCTTTTTATCTATAGAATTTTCTTCATCTTATTTTATTGCCAATATTGCGATCTCTGGGACCTGGTATTTGTTCACCTGTTCTTTGTTTTTTCTTATCCATACTTTATTATATCTAATATCAGTGTTTTCTTTCATGGAAGTATCGATCATGCTTCTACAATGACTAGCTATGTGTCCATATTTATGATATTTTTAACATTCAATGTTACATGGGGCCACATAGGCATTTATTACTTGAACATATATTTTATAATCCTTGCAATCTGCAACTTTATGTCCAAAATTATTACAATAAAAAAAATGACCATAAAAGAAATTTGCATACTTGGGAGTGAATGATCTTCTTTGAGGTGTAGTCCTTTTGAATTCCTTCCTTGACTGATCATGATCATAGTTGAAGCTTATTTGTGGCTTGAACATGGATGGTCTTCTTGAAGATATATCTTCAATAGTTTTATTAGATTATGGTTGACCATGATTCCTTCCTTCGAGTACTTTTGCATAACTCTTTCTATTTTCTTCATTCTTCTTTTCTAGCAACCTAGAGTGCTTATCTTCAGTCTCTATAAATTATGTGGATGTTTCTGTCTCTTCAACGTTCTTGTTGAGCTTGGCGATTTTACTTCTCAATGTGAAAACTTCTTCTTCAATATTCTCAACCTCTTCTTCTTTCTTCATTATCTGAGACTTCATGATTTCTTCTGTTCTTTTCGCTTCTTCAAGCTGAATTTTTAATGTGATTATTTCTTCTTCAAGTCCTTTCTCTTCTTGACCAAACTCTTCCTCAAGATGGTTTAGATCGTTAGTTATTTCCTTAATATGATCTGTCAATATCTTCTCTCTCATTTCTGCTTCTTCCTTCTGTGCTACTATGTTGGCTTCCAAATACTGCTTTTGATATTCAAGATTTTCTTCGATCTTTCTGGCTTCTTCTAGTTGAGTTCTTAAGTTCTTGATGACCTGTTGGGTTTCTTAAAAAATGTGAACACTTTCCTTTTGTTTCATTGATTCTTTCTTGAGTGACTTGTTTTCTTCTCTTAGTTCATCTAAAGCACTAATCGATTCTGCTTCATAATTGTCTTCCTTTTCAATTAGTTTTTCTGTCACATTTCCTTCATGGAATTCTATTTCAAGATGTCTGCGTTTTTCACAATTAAAGAAAAACAACATACCTCTGGTGATTATGTACTCTTCATCTTTTGAATATGTTTTACATGGTAAACATAATTCTTCTTGATTTGTATCTGCATCTTCTTTGGCGTTTTCTGAATCTATGATGGGTGAAGAATAAATTTCATGTAACTTATCCCAAAGTTCTTTGGCTAATGAAAATTTACCAACCTTTTCTCTTACTAGATTAGGTAATCCTTCCGAGATGAAATCCATTGCTATTTTGTTATTCTTCTTTAATTCCTTCTTGGCTGCAGTCTTTTCCCTTTTTGAACTATCATATCTTGTAACAACTGACAACCAAATATAATTCCCCTGTTCCTGTAAAAATACTATCATCCTTCTGCTCCACATCTCATACTTTAAACCATTCCGACCATTAAACATTGGTACTCCATTCTCAAAACAATCCATGATCTCTTTCCAATGGTTAAATTGTTTCCTGAAGGAACTTGATCCGATACCAATTGTTGTATTGTTGAGAGGGGGGTGAATCAATAATAGAGCAATGATCCTTTTTAACCACAAAATGTAAGTGTTCTATCAATGTATCATTATTATCCAATAGTTGTAGAGTAATAAACAATGAACAAATGAGCAATCATAAACATACATAGTACACCAATGTGTTTACATGGAAACCCAAATCAAGAGAAAAACACATAATGTTTTTTCTTATATGTCTTTAAGAATTACATTCATTGGAAGCACCAACTTCATTTTTTTTCCAGCTGTAACTGGAAGGAGGCTCCAACCCCTTAGTTTCTCAGGATACAACCTGAAGGAAGCTCCAACTCTCCAATTCTCTGGCTACAACCAGAAGGAGGATACAACCCCCTATTTTCTCTGGCTACAACCTGAGGGAAGCTCCAACTCCCCAATTCTCTAGCTACAACCAGAAGGAGGCTACAACCCCCATGTTCTCTGGCTACAATCAGAAGGTGGATACAACCAGTTGTCCTTTCATCGTCCAACCACTCTGAAATATAAGTAGAATGATGGAACCAATGTCACACTATCACTGCGAGATATACTATTGTAAACTTGTACCAATCAACTTGCACCAAACAACATGTAACAACTTGTACCAATCAACCTGCATCAGGCAAAATGTAACAACCTGTACCAATAACATGTTCCAAATTGTACCATACATCAACCTGTACCTCAACCTGTAACATAAACAAATTCATCAACCATGCACCAAATATGTACAAATAACCTGTCACAATAACCTGTCCAAACAACCTATCACAATAACCCATCTCATCAATCTTATCAACCAAATCAGATCTACTCACCAAGACAACTCTCAACCATATACATAATATCACCAAGATGTGCATCAAACAAGCATAACAAAACAACTCATAATCATCACCAAGATCAATATGTGCTTCTAATACTATACCAAGACAAGTATGCTACATCATCCATAAACCATCTGTCAACAATACTAATAACAAGTGTCTCCAACCATGTACCAAGTATGTACCATTAATGCATCAAATACTCATCAAAATGTACCAACATCATCAACTATACACCTCATGTATGTGCCAACTCATCAACTACTTGTCTCAACCATGTACCCAACATGTACCTCAACCAAATGACATCACCAATTTCAGCATCCAAATATGATTTGTAACTCTATAATAGACCTGGTGTATATGATCACATATCTACAAACCTTCCTTAACTTTAACAAAAAGAGCCTAACATTTTCATCAAACTTTACTTTAGTCTCACATGATTAATTTTGAATTAGTCAACAACCCTAAATTGAAATAATCATAACTATGTACCTGTAATGAATGAAGATTTGAAAATAGTACACAATGTTATTCATATTATTTTATGCAATTCCTCCATGTTTCACTACTTGGATCTTCTCAGAAAAGGAGTTATAGAAAAAACGACATACCTTATTGAATTCTAGCTTATTCTAGAGGGAAAACATGTAGAGAGTGCCCCACGCGTAATATTTGTTGTATGGATATGAAAATTTTACACAGAATACTATAGATTGTAACCTAACCATTACATTTGGTCTTACTAAATTTGGATCTGTTATGAATAAGTTATGACATTTTTACCTAAAACACCTCTTTTAGACTAATTTCAGGACTAGCCACAAACCCTATTTTCCACGGAGTGTAACTCCAAAAATACAACGATCCACACGCTGAAATTTGTATCACAGCTACTTGTATATATTTCCTCAACGGAATCCCAATTTCATGGTCTGAATCATTCTATAAAACATGTTATTGCGAAAATGGTGAGATGACCTGTAAATAACATACTTTATAAAGCATCATCAAAAGAATTTATCCTCCCTTGAATTTTGGCCTTCTTTACTTCACCTTCCCTCTGAAATTCAACTTAGATATCCTTTGGTTACCTCAGCCACTTGTAGATATTTAATATGCTCAAGTGTGATTAAAAATGAGAGACCTTTGCCTCGTATTTGTACTTTCATGTAGCTTCCTCAAGGGGTTACCTTCTAACCATCTTAACCCACTTTCCTTATTTTAGGGTTAACCCAGTTCTAACCACTTGTCCACTTAGTAATTTCTCCATTAAATTTATAATTTAAATAATTTATTTTGTATCCACTTTGACTTATAGTACACTCATCACTTCACTTTATTATTTACCTTCTAAAATCTCTTAAACCA
>JASDQU010100017.1:176718-192674 GCA_032191745.1 Picea mariana | reverse complement strand
ACTACTTTGACCTTTTGGGGCTTCTAGATGACTCATGAGGGTTCTCCAACTTCACATGGCCATAACTCTCTAACCGTGAGGAGTTATGTGACGTTTCACATACCACTGGAAATGTCATGACATTTACTATCCATATAGAATAGTATTACCTACAAATATGTCATAAATCATATCATTTTCCATCAAACAAACTTGGTTCCATTACCCAAACCTTTGTGCTACTGGAATTCACTACCGGACTTTCTTCAAGGGTTGACATCAATGAAAACCAACCTAATTAATAAAAAATATTAGCATGTTGTAAGTGCATGTAAATAATGGTAATAGACAATAGATCAATTTGGTTGTAATTCGTAGCTGGAAGCTACAAGAAATTAATTAGTTAGGAAATAATTTAATTCATGAGTTTTTTCACACATAATGGACTCTAGTTGGGTTGGGGGACGTTGCATTATGGTATAAGAGATTTAGGTTCAAAAATTGGGCTTGTATGGGCCAAGATGACTATGAATTGGGAAAATTCATTGTTGCATATTTGTCTGTGATGAATTTGGGGGAAAAAAGAGAAAAATATAGAAAAATCCCCAAAATTTGTGAGATAAATTCAAGTTTAAAGGACATAGAACTGTTTAAGATGTTCAATGGAGCCAATATGAAAATTTGCAGAGTTAAATTCAACTTGGAATGGTCGAATTTCATGTTTTAATGACCATTGTAGAGTTGGAGGAATTTTGGTGAATCGACGACTGAGATCACATTTGATCTTGCGATCAACGACCCATAATCACTTTGATAAATTTAAAAATTTATAAGGTTTCAACTGTTTGGAAGGTTGAGAAAATCAATAGTCGAGATTCATTTTTACAGTTAGAAAGAGGAAGAAAATCGATGGTTTGGATTAGTTTTCGTAGTTTGGGAAGATAGAGTGGATTGATGGTCAAGATCATCTTGGCCTTGAGATCAATGGTCCAGATTCACTTGGGTTTTGGTCAAAATTTCTAAGTGTTGAAGTTTGACAACAGAAATCACTGACAGTAGATGGTTGGGTCAACCGAATGATGAAGAGTTCATTTTGGCAAAAATAAATCTTCGATCATTGATGGTTTATGGTCAGATGTCGACAAAGTTGGACAAAGTTCAATAGATTAATGACCGAGATAATTTTCTAATGGGAGCTTGACAATCCAAATTCATTGGGTATTTAAACAAATTTTTCTAAGTGTTTGAGTTGGCCGAAGGAACCCATTTGGCGAAGTGTTTCAATCAAGAAAGAGAAATTATTGATGGTTGATGGGCCGATGGTCAGGTTTCGATCGATCCGGTGAAGTTTTTCGATCAAGAAAGATAAATTGTCAATGGCAGATGGGTTGATTCTCGGGTGTCAACCAATTCAACAAGGTATCCGTGTCATCCAAAGGAAATGGATGATGGCCAATGAAGGAAAGTGGGTGATGATGTGTCATTCCATGTCATCAAAGTGCCATGTTATATTCTACATGTCATTCCACATCAGTGTCCATGTGTCATGACACATCATCAGTTGCCACGTTAGCCAATAGGGATGGTTGATGGTCGATGACCAACGATCAAGTTGGTCAAATTGGAGAATTGTTTCGTTAGTCAATGTCGATTGTCGAATACCAATGTCCAATGGTTTGTTCGGCCATTTTAACATGGTTTTATGAATTTTTTCCAACATAAGTGACCAACGACTGATGGCCAATGATTGGGTGCTGGGGAGATTTGCAGGCAAACTTGGTTTGGCAATGAGAATCATTGATCGACCAATCGTGGAACTTAGATCAATGGCTCAGATTTCACCCGATTTGAGATCATTGGATTAGATTTAAATGGTTGTTTTAATAGTAAAACAATGAGTTTTATATGAAATTTATGAATTTTTCATATTTTTGAAGGTCAATAAATTGTGAGGCGATTTCGAGGCTCTAAATGACATTTTTAGCTAATCAAAACCCATGATAACATAGTGTAAAGAGTGGACTAAGGTGCACTTTTCCTTTGCAATTCAAGCAAAACAAATCGAAGAGAGCTATCCAATGAGCTATCACATGCAAAAAATAGAGCTTGTATGAGGAAGTTACAACCAAAACAGTAAGGTCAAAATTTTGGGACCAATTTACTTCCATAGAGCATAACTCCTTGCTCAGAAGTTCGTCTCAGGAACATGAGCAGTTTATGGAAATATTATGATCTACAAAAGATATCCATGGAGCCATATTTAGGATATGGGTACTTGAAAATGTGCAAGAAGAAAAAGAAGCCATACATGGATAAATTAGGTAAAATGATTAAAACTTCTTCGCACCATAACTTTCATCTTGAAGATTGTATTTGAGGAAACACATATTCCCTGGAAAGGTCTTGAGGAGGAGAAGAAATATATCCACTAGGAATGTTTATTTTGGAACTAAATGTTTTTAGAAAGTGATAAAAGAGATTTTTGTAGCAGTAAAAGAGTGGAAATTGCGACTTGTAAATGTTGTAACGTTTTACTTAGAACTCTTAATGAGGCATGAATACAGTCGTTGGGAAGATGTTTCATATATGAATGAATATGAGGAACCATATTTTTACTTGGTGCATTTTTTCCTTCATATATTGATGTGAAGAATGGCCTATATTCTAATTGATTAATTGTTTATAAAATATTTCTTGTAGAATTAGAGGTACATGAAAGCAACTTTGGTTCTTATATGACGAATAGAGTTATGGAAGATGATCGAGGCTATTATAGAAATGAGGAAGGGATAAAAGGTCTTCATGTCAGCATGGGAAATGATGAGATGGAGTCAAATGGAAGAAGAGGCAGGTAGGATCCTATAACTATGAGAAGCTTTCATATAGAAGTGCATAGCTATAAGGATGATAATGAAAGGATTATGAAATCTCGAGAAGAGATACTTCAGAGCTTGAATATGTTGCATAAAAAAGAAAAGAATATGGAACCAAGCTAGCATATAGTTATAGACAAGTGACAAAATCTAGATCCTAAATCAAAAGGGATGATCATGGGAATGGTAGGAAGTCAAGAAGCATGAGTAGGCGCCATAATTCACCAAGGAAATCCACTAGAATAACTCTTGCAAGTTTAGGGCCTAGGAGCAGTCCAAGTATGTATCCTATCAAAAGGCCGAGGAGAAGGCTCAAGGAAAACATCTTGCAAGGTGAACTCAATAAAATCAAGCCACCAAATTTCAATGGTGAGCACATGAAATGAGAAAGAGTCTGAGGCCTAACTATTGGAAATGAAAAAATATTTCAATATGCATGACTACCCCTCAAGGGTGGAAACTAGGATTGCAACCTACCACTTGCAAGGAAAGGAAACCATGTGGTGGGATAACCTTAATCAAGCCAAGAATATTTATGAGAAAAGGATCTCATGGAGGAAGTTCGAAGTATATTTCTAAAAGAAATATTTGTCTGAGAGTTACTATGAAAGGAAGAGGAAAATTTTTTTTTAACTCAAGTTGGGAAGCATGACAATGGATGAATATGAGAAGCTGTTCGTTTAATTTTTGAAGTATGTTGAATTCATAAAGGATGAAAGTAAAATTAAAAAGGTTTCTAAGTGGGTTACCCTCCTTTTATAGTGATAAGACACAATATGATAACCCCAAGACTTTGGAGGAAGCCAACAAAAGAGAAAAGCATCTTTATGAGCAGAGAAGAGGAAGGCCATTTTTCCAAAAGTCTTGGAATGATAAAATGAAGAGTAATAAGGATCAAAGACATAAAGGTTTTAAGCCATCCTTTTTCAAGAACAAATCACAAGCAAATCAACAAGGTTAGTCACGCCAAAATGAGCACAAGAATATAGTTTCATTTGTTAAAAGGCCAAGGAAACATCATGTACAATGTCGGGGATGTTATGGAAATCAATTATATAGGGACTTCCCTCATAAAGGAGAAATAATGAGGATTGTCCACAACATTCAAGAGGCTGAAAATAGTGGGAGACATGGAAGGAAACATGGGAAGGATTTATGCATTCTTGGACAACAAGAAAGTAGAATATCAATCCCCCATGATTGAAGTGGAAGGTGAGATTTATAACAACCCATAACAATTTTAATTGATTATGGAAATATCCATAGTTACATAAATTCTAACATTATTGAAATATTCCACCTACAAAGAAGTAAGCATATAAAATCTTGGTTAGTTCAGTTAGCCACGAGGGTCAAAATAAATATCAATGAGTTGGTTAGAGATTGTATAATATACATGAGTGGACTTAGTATAAAGGTAGACGTGAACATCATACCATTGGGCTCATATGATTGTCTAATTGACATGGATTGATTAGAAAAAAAACATGTTACAACAAGACCATCACATGTATTGATGAATAAGGGAAGCAATGCAAGATTCAAGGAATTCCAAGAGCTATAGTTGTTATAAAGATTTCATCTATGCAGTTGAAAAACAATTTCAAGAAGGAATGTCATATTTTTGCAGCCCAGATGGAAGAGGTGGCTAGAGATAAATTGGAAATCACTGAAGACCATTTTGAAGATGTTTTTAGGGAAATATCAAGATTTCCACCACAGAGAGATTGATTTCTCTGTTTATTTGGTGACAAGAGTTACCCTAGTGTCCAAGGCACCTTACAAAATGAGCACACCAGATTTGAAGGAGTTGCAGATGTAGCTTGAAGAATTTTTAAGGAAGGGGTATATATGTCCAAGTGTTTCACCTTAGGGTTCCCTAATTATTTTTGTAAAGAATAAATATGGAAACTCAATATTGTGTATTGATTTAAGGTAGTTGAATAAGGTCACCATAAAGAACAATATCCTTTGCCAAGAATTGATGACTTATTTGATCAACTGATCGGTGCAAGAATATTTTCCAAGATTGAATTGAGATCAACTTATCATCAAGTGAGGATTAAGGAAGAAGACATCAAAAATAAAATATTCAAAACAATATATGGGAATTATGAATTCACAACAGTTCCATTTGAACTATGAAATGCCCTAGTTGTTTTTATGTGCCCAGTGAATGGAGTGTTTAGGGAATACCAAGAAAAGTTTGTATTTGTGTTATTAGATGATATAATCATCTATTCTAAGTCAAAAGAGGAACACGAGAAACATTTAATAATGGTTCAAAGGGTTTTAAGAGAGCATAAGTTGTATGCCAAGCTAAGTAAGTTCAACTTTTATCAAAAGAAGATTCATTACTTGGGGCATACAATTTCAACATAAGGGATAAAAGTGGATCCTGAGAAGATAGAGGCCATTAGATGATGACCAACATTAATAAATATGATATATGTTAGATCATTCATGGGTATTTCCGATTATTACCAAATATTTATAAAATGATTCTCAAATATTGCTAGCCCAGTCACTTCTTTGCAAAAGAAGGAAGTGAAATTTGAATGGACTCCCAAGTTTGAAGAGAGATTTCAGTAGCTGAAAGACATCTTTATAAGTGCACCAATATTAAATATTACATATTTGGATGAATATTTTGTTGTGAGGATTGATTCATGCAAGGAAGGGATCGGTGGAGTTATTAGTCAAAAAGATCACGTGGTGTTCTATGAGTCCAGAAAATTAAAAGAGCATGAAAGGAATTACGCTATCCATGACTTCGAATTAGCGAAAATTGTACATGCATTAAAAATTTGGATACATTACCTCACAGGGATTAAATTTGAGCTAGGTATAGATGAAGAAGGTTTGAAACATTTGCTTGGGAATCCAACATTAAATGCCAGGAAAACTAGATGGCTGGAATTCCTTAGTGAATGTTGAGATTAAGCACATCAAAGGAAAAGAGAATGAAGTGGATGATGCCCTCAGTAGGACAGGACATGAGAAGCATATTGCAACTATTACCATGCAAAGGACTGATCTAAAATATAAAATTATTGCAACATCAAATTCAAATAAGCAATATCTAAAAATAAAAGAAACATTATAGTAAGGTAATTTTCAGCAGAAATTTAATTAATATGAGCTGCAAAAGGATAGAATTCTCATGCACAAAAAAAAAATATATGTGCCAAATTCCAATGAGATGAAAAATGCAGTGTTGAGGGAATTTCACAATGTGCCAAATGTTGGGCACCCAAGATATTATGAAACAATTGCATTTTTAAGAAGCCAATACTTTTGTCCCATAATGAAGAAAGACGTGGCTAATTACATAGCCATATGTCTAGAGTGCCAAAAAGTGAAGACTATGCATAGGCATCTAGTTGGGTTATTGCATCCATTTCCCATTCCATAATAGAAGTGGGAAGTAGTTATAGTTGATTTTATTACTAAGCTTCCTAGAACAATGAAATAGCATGATTCCATCATGGTGGTGGTGGATAAATTAACTAAGGAAATACATTTCATTCTAGTGAACACAATGCATAAGGTGACAAATATTGTAGAAATATATATGAAGGAAGTTTCTAGGCTACATGTATTTCCTAAGGCGATAGTTTCAGATAGAGATCCAAAGTTCACGTCGAATTTTTAGAAAGGTTTTCTTAAATGCTTTGGGACAAATTTAAATCTCAATATAACATATCACCCATATTTAGGTGGGAAAATAGAATGGAATAATAGGATCATTGAGGACATGCTTAGAATTTATGTGATGGATCAACCATCAAAGTGGGAGGATTATATCCACTTAGTAGAATTTGCATACAATAGTGGGTATTATGCCTCATTAAAAATGAGTTTGTTTGAAGCATTGTATGGCTGGAAGTGTAACACACAAATGAGTTGGGATAATCCAATAGACAAAGAAGTTCTTGGGATAGATTTGTTGAAGGAAATGTAAGAGAAAATGGAAAAGAAAGTAGAATTTAAAGGTTGCCTAGGATAGGAAGAAAAGTTATGAAAAAAAGAATAAAGTTTTTAGGAATTTTAAAATGGGTGACCATGTGTTTTTAAAAATGAAGGAAAAGAGAAGTTCCTTAAGATTAGGAAGTTTCCCAAAGTTGGTAGTGAGATATTGTGCACCTTTTGAAATATTAGAAAAGATATGTCCAGTTCCATACATGCTAGCATTGCTTGCATCCATGAGAGTGCATTATGCATTTCATGTGTAATTATTAAAGAAATATGTCCTTGACCCTAACTACATAATTGATTGGAATGTGATCCAGGTGGAGGAGAAAGGGGATTTTTGGGTGGAACCATTACGCATCCTATACCAAAAAGTAAAAGTTCTCTAAAAAAAATCCATATGGATGGTAAAAGTTCAATGGAACTACTACGGTCTCGAAGATGCTACATAGGAGCATGAGGAAAACATGAGGGAAGAATACCCACAATTTGTTGTCAATTTTGAAGAAGACAGAATGCAAGAGTCCATTTTGAATAAGTTCCAGAACTACATCTCAGAGTCATAGCCAACTACGATGGGGGCCTTGATAAAATAATGGAACATTCCTTGGGTTAACTATGATAATTGAATAGTGCATTCCTTAGGTCAACGGGTTTAGAGGAACATGATATTTTGGTTGGAACTATTGATGTAGTTGTAAAATTGTTGATTTTATTTCTTTACACATTGTAATGTAAATTTGTATATGTATATCGACATAGTCTACACCGAGGACGCCACACATTTGTAGGGAAGGGGGAATGTAACATCCCCGGTTTTATTAATGCTTAATGTATATAGAATGTGTGGCTACAACCAAATGATGTACATGAAAAATGTGTTTCTGAATGTTAATAATAAAAATATGATTCAAACTAGTAAGGGGACATGGACAAACATTGGGGATGAATTAATCCACAAGATAGGGGAGGGTCTAAGAAAGTGGCTAAGAGGGGTCCAAGAGGGAACTAACCATGTCTATTAATTCCAAACACATTCCTGAATTTTATTATGACTATGTATTAAAATCTAGTTTATGATTGAGTTTCCCCAAACCTAATCATTGAATGTATGTAAGAGGGTGGGTGTGAGAAGTCACATCCCATATTTATTGGAAGCATGGGGGATGAGTAAAATTAGCTTGGGGAAGTGTGTGAGTCAAGAAAGTAAGCCAAAGAGAGGAAATTCTTATGGGGAGCTACAACAATTTTACACATTCAAGTTTTTGGGATGAACAAGAAGTATGGAGAAAGAAAGAGAGTTTGAAGCTGGGGAAACCACAAAGGGAAAATTCTAGAGCACATTGGAGCATTTTTGGATTGTTTTGGAGCTAAATACTGATTATACAAGTTGCCAAGTCTGAAGAGTGAAATCCTATGCGAGTTGCACTAAACCAAAAAGTGTTTGTTTTTTTTGCTGGTAGTTTTCCTGGCAGTGAATTCCCTTAAGTTTCCCAACTAAGATGTTCCTATTTACTTGTGCCAAAGAGACCCTAATAAATGAATGGGATGCCTAAGGGATTGATATCAATGAAGGGGTACATTCCTTGGGTTGGGTAGGTGAAGAAAAAGAGAGTTAATAGAAAATCAAGATAGATGTAGGATAATATTAGTGGGTTGTGGGATCTCTGAGCTATGAGTGGAAAGGGAGATGCCACCCTATTTTGTGGATTACTAGTATTATATCGGGGGTGACTTGCTATTGATATTTGTAATAAAAAGTATATTGTTGGGTGGAACATCCATCCCAGGTAGTTGGTTGCACAATTGTTTATAAAAGATAAGTGGTTTTATCTTGTTGCTATGTTATTTTATCAGTTAAGTTGTTGTGCACAGACTCTATGTATGAGACTAATTTATATGATGTTGTAATTTAGTTTATTAGCTTCATTTCATGTCTATATTAGAATTTTGTATTTGCATGTAAATCATGGTAATAAACAATAGCTAAATCTGGTTGTAATTCATAGTTGGAAGCTACAAGAAATTAATTAGTTAGAGGAGATTTTAATTTATGAGTTTTTTCGTATGTAATGAACTCCAGCTCGACTGGGGGACGTTACAACCGAATTCAACCATATTCAACTTTGGTAAACCATAGTCAAACATGGTCAATGATATTCAACTATGGTTAATGAAAGTAAAACATAATAAGCCATGGTCAACTAAAGTTAAACATGCTCAACCATTGTCAACCATAAACAATCATAGTCATAAATATTCAACCATAATAAACCATGTTTAACCATGGTAAACTAAAGCCAAATATATTCATCCATGGTCAATCATAGTCAACCATGGTCATCCATAGTAAACCATGGTTAAGCATTGTCATCAATAGTCAAACATTATCAAACATGCTCAACCATGGTCAAGTGTCATCAACCAAAGTAAATCAAAGTCAAACATATTCATACATAGTCAACCATAGTGAATCATAGCTAAACATATTCATCCAAAGTCATCCATGTTCAAGAAAAGTCAACCATAGTCAACCATGGTCAACCATAGTCAACCATGGAAAAACATGGTCATCCATAGCTAACCATAGTTAAACATGGTCAACCATAGTCAAACATATTCAACCATATTCAACTATTCTCAACCATGGTTTACCATCATTGACCATGGTCTACCCAGGTCAACCATAATCAACCATTGTCAAACATAGTCAACCACAGTTAACCATGGTCTACAAAAGTCAAACATGGTTAACCATTGTATAGCATAGTCAACTATAGTCAAACATGATCAACCAAAATCAAGAAAACTCAACCATGGCCTGACACAATAAAAATTATTCAACCATAGTTAAACATGTTCAACAGTGGTTAGCCATAATAAATTATGTAGATGTTTTAATAATATCGATGTTAATATTTTAATTCATGAATCTTCTATTCCTCCCCACATGCCAACTATCAACTACCACAACCATGTAATTAAAGACGATTGATAAACATCGATCAATACCATTCTCCACTTTCTTAAATTAATTGCACTGAGCAAAATATATCAATCATCTTTAATTATGTGATTATGATAACAATATAATTAAATTAAACACATTAATATAATTATACATACTTTACTAACTTTTGTTTTACAGTTATATTATCTTCTATCGTATATCATTTTCTATTTTTTTCACACATTTTATGGTGTGCAGCTAGCACTAACAGTCTACAAGCTAGTACTAGTAGGAACTTATGACTTGGCAAGGGTCCAAACATATCAAAGCCACTTTAACCGATTCTATCCCAAGGGTCATCTTCCTTTCGAGCCTCATCACAATAGGTCAAATATTAAACAACATGTACAACTTCTACCCACTGTTGGTTCTGAACTTGTGACCTTCAGAGAGAAAACACATGTTCTTGACCGTTAGGCCCACTCAAGATGCACAAAAATTTGAAGGACATGGAAGTGAGATTTGATCCACTTATGTGTGCATGGGTTAGAATATCATTTTCTATTTACAGAATGTCAATTTCATTTTTATCTTCCTTTTCAATGACAATTCAATGTTATATGTGTTCTAGTTGCCACCACCACTTGGGAAGAATTCTATGTTTATATTTCTGACATCGCTAGAAAACAACATGACATATATATATATAACTTTGGCATGGGATTCTTTTTCCTCCATTTTTCGACCTCATTTTATCACGTTGACTAAAGGTAACAAGACATAAAGAAGCTAATTACTTGTTAAGACCAAAATGGGTGAGGGACCATCTTTGGTAAAATATTTATATCGCAAATGGTAAAATTTAAGGTAAGTAATGGTGTCATATAGAAAACAAAATAATATTTACAAGATATAAATAAATATAAATTTGGATATGTTCAAAGTATATATATATATATATATATATATATATATATATATATATATATATATATATATATAGTGTGAATACAATAAAATTAGTTAAAATTTTAAGAATCCATATTTATTTTCAAGTAATTTTTACTAGTTCTTAAGAAACTAATCATAAAAGTTTTAACAATATATTTGTAATACTATTTAAATTTATAAAAAAATTATATAGTTTGTAGAAAATTTTGATGATTTTTAAATTAAAATAATTTGATAAATTATTTAAAAATAAAATGAAAAAAATAAAATAATAATTTTTTTGTTTATTTTTATGTTTAAATAAAATGTGATTTTTCTAAAAATATTATATTTGAATTTAAATTTGATATTATATTTGGTTGTATATTTTGTTAAAATATGTGATTTAAAAAAAAATAAAAAAATAATTAAGTGAACATATTTTTTTTCTTAGGATATAAGAATGTTCATATCAAATTGGAAATTAAAATTTTATGCATCTTCTATCAAAACCATGTGAAGATGTTAACTTTCATTTTTCTAAAATGCATGAATTAATAAATACAAATTTATATTTTTTTATGATATATTTAAACAACGTTCATTTAAATGGAATTTAAAATTTATAGACAATACCAATAACCTTAAAGGAAACAAGTTGCATGCCATTATTATTAAGGGATTTTTGATTCAAATATCTTCAATGCTAGTGGGGTTAAAAATGCATGGTGCTTGACTTCTGTGGATTAGTAAACTAAACTTCTAACCCTTCAATCAAGGTTTGATGATCAACATGTATTGTCTTTCTTTTATTCATTATTGAAAAAATGAATGTGATATTTTTTTCAATGTTGCAATCCAACATAAACCTTAAGGAATGTTACAATACTATCTAACCTTTGATGAACATTGCAATGTGACATAACAATTGATGAATGTAGAAATTCAACATATTTCAACTATCTTGAACATCACAACGCGACATAACCATATCATCAACCTCTTAGTGTCACAATGCCACATAATATTGAAGTCAACCTATTAACGTTACAATATGATATAATATTGTGATCACTTATAATATCACAATGTGACATCTTGTTTAAGTCAACCTCTTAATGTCTGTAAGGTACCAGATCTATTATAATAGTCGAAAATAGAAATATTGTAGAGAATAACAGTGGAACAACACAATATATGAAACCACAACACTAGAATAATACATTTATTGATAGGAAACAATGTTCACTTGCCTCTTCGAGGGGGGAACCTCTAGCAAAGTAACACTCTATTACAATAATTCTCCAAACAAAGCTTCTCATGCCCTCTACTCCTATTTATACTAAAGCTATCTATCCAAAAGAACAATCTAGAGGAAGATCCTTCTAAAGGAGGAAGCTTCTATTAGGTCTTCTTTACATTTGACTTATTCTTCCTTATTGCTAGGCCTTATTAATATTGGAATTTATTACATGGAAATATATTATTCTACCTACGTGAGGGGTTAGGGAGGTTAGGTCCCTAACATGCCCTTCCCCTTAAAAATGACCCTGTCCTCAAGGCTTGAGATGTAGAAATTTTTGCAAAATGGTAGTTGGCTCCTTGGTGGCATCTACTAGAGTTGTATCTTTCCACTGAACTAACACTTCCTTGATGGTGCACTGATAGACAAGACACTCACACTGGTCCCAAACGGCTTGTGGATGCAACCAGATGGAGCCTTCTTCATCCAACTTGGGAAGGTTGGTTTGAGTTTGACACTTAGTTCCAATCACCTTCTTTAAGAAGGAGACATGAAAAACAAGATGGAGCTTAGAATGACTGGGAAAATATAAATAATAGACCACCTGTCCCATGTGCTTGAGAATTGGATAAGGACCATAAAATTTGGGCGCTAGTTAATGACAATGGTCGGCTTTGAGTGAAGTTTTCTTGTAAGGTTGCAATCAAAGAAACTCCTGGTCTCCTTCAAAAAATTGACATTTAGAGCGACATTGATTTGCTTGTTGTTTCATGCTATTTTGATCCATGAACAAATTCTCTTTGAGGGTATGGAGAATAGTCACTCAAACTATAAGTGTTTGGTCAATGACCTGGACCTTCGAGACACCTGACATGTATGAGGGAATTGAAGGGGGATTTTTTCCATATATTTATTCAAAAGGAGTCATGCGAGTAATTGTATTGTAAGAAGTGTTGTACCACCATTCAAATAGTGGTAACTAGTGACCACATTTATTTTTCCTTTCAGATGAAAAACAACTCAAATATGTTTCCAAACACTTGTTAACAAATTCAATTTGACCATCAGTTTGGGGATGATAGGCTATGATGAGATTCATTTAGGTGCTCTGTAGCTTGAACATTTCTTGCCAAAAATTGTTGGTGAAAGTGGGATATCGATCAGAAACAATAGGATGTGGCATGCCATGAAGCTTGAAGACATGATCCATGAAAAGTTGATCTACAATGGAGGTGGTAAATGGGTGTTGAAGAGCACAAAAATGATAATATTTGGAAATATGATCGACAACCACCATGATGACTGACCTATTTCCCGATTTAGGTAAGGCTACAATAGAATCCATAGAGAAGTCCCTCCAAATGGCAGGTGGAATCAAAAGCAGTTGTAGTGTGCCATGAGATTTGACTGTTTCTCCCTTGTTGCATTAACAAACATCACATTCTACCACAAAAGTGGAACATATTGTTTCATAGCATTCCAGAAAAAAGAACGTTTTGTAGAAATTTTAATACAAATTCTGTATTGCCTGGATTCTCCTGATCTAACAATTGTATGCCATTATTAAATACAAAATCGCTTCTACTAAAATTCTTGTGGAATTTTAAACATGATCGCCAATTTCAATATCAAGAAGAGAGATCAATCACACATAACATAGATGTTTTACTGGGAGAGAATAGAGCTAAAAACCCGACTATCACATATTATGTATATATCATGGATCATGAAAAAATCTCATACAAAACTCTAATCCAAGAGCTCTTAGTACAATATACAATTGTCTCACACTATCATACAAATATTGGCAAATGCATGTGCCAATTTACTGCCTCCAGACAGCCTGCCTCCTCTGCGCAATCCCTGCTGATGGAAATCACTGCAATGAATGGATCCCTCTTTCCTAGGCTGCGCATTCCTCATGGGCACATCCAATGTGTGTGTGGTTGCATGAGTTCACTCACTAATTTCACAACTGATATTCAAACTATCCCTTTCACCTGTTATCTCAACTAGGTCTCCACTAGATCTGACATGCATGTAGTTAACAGTGGTAAATATTCAGTTGCATGTGAGACCACTACTTATGAATTAATTAATAATTAATTCACTGATCTGTCACTAGTGTAAGTTCAGTTACAACTATTACAACTGATCTTAACTCACTTAACTGCGTTAAACTACTTCACAACTAACATAACTACACATCCAACTTTGTTACAACTCCGAATCACTCAGTTACAACTAATTCGACTTGCATGTCCCACCAATCAACCTTTGAATTCGAATTTCCTATAGCTAACTGATTTTCCACTTCAGTTAACTATTTCCAAGTGCTCATTGAGAATAGATTAATATTTATTGTCCAACTATTATTAAGGGATAATAATCATCGACATACATCTATAAATAGAATTTGCTCACCATCTATAAATAGAATTTGTTCATCATCTAAAAATAGACTTCCACCTAAAAATAGCATGAGGCTCTATCCTAGTGTAGGTTCATAATTTTCACTAGGATCTTTTTGTTGAATATCAACACTCCCTCTCAACAAGAAAGGGATTATCCTTCACCCCAATCCTGTCTCTATGGTATTCGAATTTTCTCCTGGTGAGCGCCTTCGTCAGAATGTCTGCATTGTGATCTTCCATAGGAATGTACTGCAACAACATGATCTTTCATTGCACACAATATATGATATGATGATACCAGATATCTATATTCTTAGATCTATCATGAAACACATGATTAATCGAGAGTTTAATGCAACTCTGATTATCACAATGAATCAATGTCCGATCTAAATGAGAACCAAACAAACCAACCAAGAACTTTCTCATCCAGATAACCTCACATGTAGCTTGAATCATTGCCATGTATTCCGCTTATGCTGAACTGAGTGCCATGGATCTCTGCTTCCCGTTGTACCAAGAAACAGTTGTAGATCTGATACTAAAGATCTCCCCTGATGTGCTATTTCTATCCGTTGGGCTACCCACCCAATTTGCATTTGTGAAGCCATGCAACTTCACCTCATCCATGTGTCTGTACCATAAGCCATACTCAGATGTTCCCCTCAGGTATCTCAGGACATGCTTACCCACCTTTCAAAATAGCTTGGTAGGCTTAAACATCACTTGAATTAGTTGGTTAACCGCATAGCAAATGTCTGGTCTCGTATTCAATAGATACATTAGAAAACCCACTAACTGTCAATAGACAGTAGCATCAACTACCTCTTTAGAAGTAGCATCCTCTTTCCTCTAGTTTCCTGGAAGAGAAGTATCCATGGGTTTTCATCCCTCCCTGTGAAACTTACTTAGTATCTCCCTTGCATACTTGCCTTGAGACACAAAAGGTTCACCATCTCGCTGCCATATTTCCAATCCAAGGAAATAATGAAGGAGGCCCATATCCTTCATCTCAAACTCCTTTTAAAGGCCCTCCTTGCATGAGTGTATCAGCTGCTCATCACCAGTCAGTATTAAATCATCAACATAAATAACAATGATTAAAATCTTACCCTTGTAGATCCATCTCGAACCTACCACTGATTTGTCGACCAGTCTTGGGACAATTTCCCATGCACTATTTTCTACAATGGAGTCATACTCCTCCACCATTTCATCAACCCAAGTGGGATCCTACACTGCTTCTTGAAAGGAAGATGGTTCAATCAAAATAAATTTTCTCATGAGAGCCATGTATCCAGTAAATCGATCAGGAGACTGTCTCTGTCTGCGCTGTGAAGTAGGGGCTCCTACATTCTATGTAGCATCTAGTCTCAATATATCAACTTTCATGGTGCGCTTTCTTCCATTTATGATGGATGGCTCTGCATGAGTGGCTTCCTACACTCCATGAACCTCCTCATGTGGTTGATCCAGATCTTGAGGCTCATCTTTGGGAACCAATAGTTCCTCCTCCACATGCAATTCTAGCTCCCTCTCAAGTGACAACCGCATGGCTTTCCCCTCATCGAATTTTATATCCCGTCGCATAACAA